>CATIWJ010512561.1:0-25168 GCA_949640765.1 Croton laevigatus | reverse complement strand
GAAGGGTTCTGCTGTTCGCAGATTAAAAAGGTACGCGAGTTGGGTTCAATACGATGAGAGTCAGTATGGTTCCTATCTTCCACACGAAAGAGTAACCAACCCCGGACGGGTCTTTAGTACGAAAGGACTTAGATCTGCGCTCCTATGGTGTATCAATTGTTGGCACGAAAGCTGGCACCGTTGGGTAGCTACGAGCGTAAAGGATAAAGGCTGAAAGCATATAAGCCGTGAAGCCTACCGGAAGAGGTTATATAAGGCTAGAGGTAGACTACCTCTTGATAGGTCACATGTGTACGCATCGTAAGATGTTCAGCTTAGTGATACTAATTAGCCGTATTACTTACACCCACCATATTACCCATTTAACCTTTTAACAGTGTTGAAATATTGCAATAGGCATTAGCTATAATTTTGTAACGTTTGAGTTTGAACACTTTAAAAGTAAGAGATGTCGTAACGGACTACTTGTACTTATTTCAGTCATTCCTGTACTAGGTTTGACAACATTTTTATACTTATTATGGCAGCAGCAAAATACGTCGGAGCAGGTCTAGCCGCTATCGGACTAACAGGAGCCGGAATCGGGATCGGGTCAATCTTCTCATCTCTAATTTCATCAACAGCTCGAAACCCAGCACTACGAGGTTTGAATGGTGGCCTCATAATTGGATACACTGCTGGAACTACACTAACGTGTAAATCAGCATCGTTAGCTGTATGCTACGATCAACGACTATAAACCCAACTACTTTAAGTAGAAGATAGAGTCTAAACAGTGACGTGAGTCATTGAAGCACAAAAGCGATAATATAACGCAACTATTCACATACGCAATTCTAGGATTCGCCCTAGCAGAAGCAACAGGACTATTCGCCCTTATGGTGTCATTCCTAGTTCTATACTCATAGTTCTACGAACGAAGGTATATTAGTATTCACTAATCCCCTTTGCATACTAATGTTTAAAAGAAAGGCTATTTAAAGCAAATGTGTTGGAATTGGTATACAAGCCATGCTTAGGACATGGTGCCCCCAGGGCTTAAGAGTTCGAGTCTCTTCATTTGTACAAAATATACGGCGTCTTTAGCATAATGGTTAATGCCACCGCCTTCGAAGCGGTCCAATATGGGTTCGACTCCTTTAGGGCGCTAATAAAAGTAGAAAAAAAAGTTAAGTAAGCATAGTATAAAGGTTAGTATGTCTTCCTTCCAAGTAGACGGTTCCAGTTCGAGTCTGGATGCTTATATCGTTCCCCTACTAAACCATTGGTGTAGCAACATTTGAATACTATATAGTGTAAAAAATATGCTAGGCTGTGCTCTGACAGTAATGCTTGTTTTAGGTATCTTCTCTCTAATGACAGCCGTAGCGCTTCCTAATGTTAACATTTCACCTGTTCTTAGTCTTCGAGTAGCATCTATTGTACTACTATATGCCGCAGCGCTATCATATAACGCCTTTGACATCCAAGCTATTGGCTCAGGTATTGGTATTTACAGTGGGCTATTCCAAGTATCGTCGGTATCACAATCGATCGATACATTTATCTTCCTTATTGGTGCTGTTATTCTACTTCCATGGGCTCCTGTAACTAACGCAGTTATGGCTGGCTCACGATCAGTATTCTCAGCAGTACCAACAGTCGCAGAATACCCTCTTATGGTTCTATTCACAACATGTGGTGCTTCATTCCTTATCTCAAGTGCTGACCTTGTTTCTGTATACCTGAGTATTGAACTGCAATCATTCGCAGTTTACATCCTTGCAACTCTATACCGAGACTCAGAATCAGCAACTTCAGCAGGTCTAAAATACTTCCTACTTGGTGGACTATCATCTGCACTTATTCTACTAGGATCAGTGCTAGTATACGCTTACACAGGTCTAACAAACCTTGAAAGCATCTTTGCTCTACTATCAGTAGGTGGTATCGACAACCTTACATCAGGTCTAGGTCCATGTATTATTGGGTTCACAATTCTAGCAGTTGGATTCCTATTCAAAGTATCTGCTGCACCTTTCCACAACTGGTCACCTGACGTATACGACGGTGTCCCAACAATCGTAACAACATGGCTAGCTATTATGCCGAAAATCTCTATTTTCGTTCTACTACTAGAACTACAAAGTGGACTAGGTTTCACAGGTGCTTCACTATCACTACTAATTGATGGTGTATCATTTGATGTATGGAAAAACCTTCTACTAGTTTCATCACTACTGTCACTTATTATTGGTACAGTAGTAGGTCTAGCTCAATACCGAATTAAACGACTATTCGCTTACAGTACTATCTCTCACGTAGGATTCCTACTTCTAGCACTAGCCGTAAACAGCGAAGAATCAATCGAATCATTCCTGTTCTACATTGTACAATACAGTATCACTAACCTGAACGCGTTCCTTATCCTACTAGCATTTGGATACATGATGTACTCAACAGTAGGTCGATCAGATGGATACGGTACAGACGTACAATTCATCTCAGACATTGCAGGACAATTCCGAGCAAACCCACTACTAGGACTAGCACTTACACTGTGCCTGTTCTCAATGGCTGGGGTGCCTCCTCTTGTAGGATTCTTCGGAAAACAAATGGTACTGTACTCTGCTACACACAGTGGATACTACTTCCTATCATTTGTTGCAATTATTGTGTCTGTTATTAGTGCATCATACTACCTGAAAATCGTTCGAGTAATCCACTTTGACACAGGTAATGTTGCAACATCATCACAGTCAGGAGAAAGCAAACTAGGTAACGTACATAGTTTCGCAATCGCAACACTAACAATGGCTATTACACTATTCGTGTTCAAACCATCTATCATTCTAAATAGCACAAGTCTACTGGCTCTAACACTATTCCACTACTAATGAACGCAATCACAATTCTATTTCTGTTCGTTCCAGTACTAGTGGTAATTCTGCTTATGGCTAACGTACTACTAGCTGCGCACCGACCTGACACAGAAAAAGTAACAGCTTACGAATGTGGGTTCTCTCCTATTTACGGACAAACACGTGCCCCATTCAGTATTCAATACTACCTTGTAGGTATCCTATTCCTAATCTTCGATCTAGAAATTCTTCTTCTATACCCTATTGCAGTGACACTATACAGTGTATCTGTATACGGATTCTGGGTTGCTATCATCTTCTTCACAGTGCTAACTCTAGGGTTCGTTTACGAAATTTCTACAGGAGTACTATACTTCACAGACCAACGATCTGCGATCAACCGTGCTACAATCGCTCAAGATCAAGCATAGTAACATTTTCACACTCCCCACTCAAACACTCTACTTGTTTGTGCCAGTATTCAAATATCTCTATTGTAAAAGAAAGCAGGAACGCATACTTCAATTCTTTTAGGTTCAAAGCAAGCATGCTGGAATTGGTATACAGGTCTTTCTTAAGTAAAGATGCCTTAAAAGGAATGAGAGTTCGAGTCTCTCTGCTTGCATACAATAAGCGAAGTAGTGTAAAGGTAACATGTCAGTCTCATGAACTGGATTAGGTGGTTCAATTCCTCCCTTCGCATACATTTAGACGCCATCGTATAACGGTTAATACACTTGCCCTTCACGCAGGGAACGAGGGTTCGATTCCCTCTGGCGTTATAAAACCAGCCCGCATAGTTAAATGGTATAACGCGAATCTTGTAAATTCGAGTCTGTGGTTCGATTCCATGTGTAGGCATTCCAAGTATGGCCTCTAGGGTAATTGGCAACCCGACTCTTTTTGGTGGAGTAGATTCCTCGTTCGAGCCGAGGGAGGCCAGGTATGCACCTCTAAAAATTTTTGTAAAAGAGTAGGGGACCATAAATTTAAAATACAAACACAATATTTGAACTCATTAAATAATAACATCTACTTAAGAGAGCATAACTCAGTTGGTAGAGTAGCCGACTTTTAATCGGTTTGCCGATGGTTCGAACCCATCTGCTCTTATATAGGGTTCAAATGTTAGAAAAAGGAAAGACACAACTATGGCGAGGTGGTTCCGGTTGCTAACTGGACGGGATAGCATCCCTTATGGGTTCGACTCCCATTCTTTCCGTACATGGGGGGTATGGTTCCTATTTTTTTAAAGGTAATTCTCGTATAATGGTTAGTACGCTTCATTGTGGTTGAAGATGCCTCAGTTCGATTCTGTGGTTTTACCCTTTTATTTCTCAGTTAAAAGAAAGGCTGAAATACCTATAGCTGGACAAGCTTAATCACTTGTAAGGAAGGTCTGAGGTCAATTATTGCATGTCAGTAGTAGCTGAACAGCAGGAGCTGTGGTAATGGTACAGAGACGACTAATAGAATATTTTCACACTATGCTATTGTGACAAGGACACCCGTGTGAGACTCTTAATAGAAATATAGACAAAAATCAGCTAGTATACAAAATTTGGCCTATTGGTATTTTCAGTCTGTTCAGCTGAAATAGTTTAGTCGGTTAAAACCTACCACTCATAACGGTAAGTCAAAGGTTCAAGTCCTTTTTTCGGCTCAGTTCAATTGACTAAAATCTTGGACTTTTTTGGAACGGTCATACACATATAATATTACAATAATCATGAAACATATCTTAACACAAAATCTTGCCAAATATTTCCTGCCTAGTGGTAACGTACTAAACACAAGTCACAGCTTTACTGGTAACAACAATAACGCTACTAAAAGCGCTATTGCCCTAATTGGTCACTTTTTTGCTCCTATTAAAGCACTCTCAGGTAAACCAGTGTTCACTTTCTCGGCTAACTCAGTGATTATCCATGTATTCTACTACATTCCTGTTGCCAACCAAGCACTGAACAGTAACACTATTAACAACCTAGGTGAAGCACTAAGTACAATTCTAGGACGACCTGTAGAACTGCGACTAGTGAAACTACACTACCCATACCTAGACAGCCATATTCTAGCAAAATACATTGCAATGAATACTCAAGATTACACACTTGCACAAATTGTACGACGTGTATTCGGTTCAATTTCTCCTGTTAAAAACACAGACTCAGCTGAAGCACTAGCTAGCGAACTACCTTCACATATTGTAGGTATTAAAGTACGTGTATCAGGACGACTAATGATGGAACGATCACGACCACGACAAACAGTGCAAACAATGCAAATCGGTTCATTCTCAAAAGACAACCTAGCTCTAGTAGATAGCGCGTCATTTACAACTAAAAACAAAAAAGGAGCATTCACTGTGAAAGTTTGGATTAGCCAACGAGCAGTAGTGTAATTTTTATTACAACTCCCCACTCACCAATAATAACGTGTCAGAAAAAGGGTTCAAATATTGGAACACTATCTAATTTAACGTACTATCTACATCTTTTATCTGCTTAAAAATGAGACGGGCAGGACTTGAACCTACAGTGAACTAAATCGACCGGTTTACAGCCGGCTGCATTACCAATTATGCGTACCTTCTCTTTATATTTTAAGACACTAAAATGTGCTTTGACCTGGACTCGAACCAAGTCCCCAGAATCTTCAGTTCTGTGCTCTACCAGTTGAGCTATCGAAGCTATGCATAGCTATGGAGAAATAGGGAATCGAACCCTAACGTCTGTGATGCAAACACAGAATACTAACCATTATATGATTTCCCCCGTTCTCCTACTCTTTTAGTATGAATCAGTTGCGGAGACAACCAAGTGTTTAACGTTATTATGAAAGGGGAGTGTAAAAATGTTCGAAATACAAGCTAATGAAATTAGTGCAGTTCGATTGCGTCTTTGATGTAGCTACATGTTAGAACACAGAATACGTAGGCTTGGATCAGTGACACTGCTAGTTCTAGTCCAATTAGGGCAACGAATACCGCGAATGGGATTAGAGTAACAACTGCAACTAGGATGCTAGCTGTGAATAGTTGTGCTAGGAAAGTTGACAGAATTTTTAGTAGAGTGTGACCAGCAACCATGTTAGCAAACAGCCGCACACCAAGTGAAACGGCTCGAGCTAGGTATGAAATTAGTTCGATAAGTACTAGTAGAGGTACTAGTCCTAGAGGTGTACCTGAAGGAATGAAGTATGCAAAGAAGTGGATACCGTGGATGCTTAGTCCAAGAATTGTAACACCAAGGAAGATCATAACTGACAGTCCGATTGCTACCATAATAGATGTTGTAACAGTGAACCCGTATGGGATGTTACCGTTAAGGTTAGCAATAACGATGAAGAAGAATAGACTGTAGATGAATGGTGTGTAAATTTCGTTGGCTGGACCGATTTGGTCTCGTACCATTGCGTGTACTGAAGCGTATGCGCTTTCTAGTGCAACACTCCATTTGCTTGGAATAAGTGAGTGTGAGTTGTTGGCAACGATGTGTAGACCAAGAACAAGGAACACTGTGATAATTGCGTATAGCCCTAGGTTTGTAAGGGCTAGGTTGAAGTCACCTAGAATAGGAGCAGTAACTTGGAAGAAAGGTACTACTTCGAATTGTTCTAGAGGTGAGTTGACGAAGATGTTGTGGATCATAATGTGTGAAAATGTGAAGTTAAACTGTTGTGTCCCTTCAATAGGGATTTTCGACAAATGTCGTTTGGGGGTTTTATTTATTAGTTATCAATCAGCCGCAGGTTCCCCTACAGCTACCTTGTTTCGACTTCAGACCAATCAAAGTAGGTAACTCGTAACATTCCATGACATGTACTAATAATATATGTCACTTTGTGTTACTTCATCACTGTTCTTCTCTCAGCCCGTGACGAGCGGTTAGTACATTTCTAAGATTTAGTTTCACCGTGTCGTGGTGATACACGATTACTCGGAATTCCTGCTTCATGTCGGCGAGTTCCAGCCAACAATCCGTACATTAACATGTTTTTATGGTTAGCTCCTTCTTTCGAGATTGCATCACTCTGTCCATGTTCTTGTGGCACGTCTATAGCCCACACCATAAGGGCCATGAGGGCTTGTCATAGTCCTCCTAAATTCACTTTTTATCAAAGTGAGACTGCAAGGTATAAACTCACAGCGAGGATTGCGTTAGTTCAACGGAATTAACCTTAGGCCTTACGAGCACTAACTGGCGACAGCCATGCAGCACCTGTACTCATCCGAGTTGATGGTATGCAAGATGTGGTAAGATTTTACGCGGGTTATCGTATTAAATAACATGCTTCACTCCGTTTGCTTAGAAACCGTCTAATTATTTGTATTTCGGTCATGCGACTATACTTTACAGGTGGCAGATTTAACGCGTTTGCATAGAGACTAGCTAGATATAACTAACCTCGAATCTGCATCGTTTACAGCTAGGAGTACTGGGGTATCTAATCCCTATTCCTGCCCTAGCCTTCGTACCTTACCGTCAGTCCTTACTTAGTAGAATGCTTTCGCCATTGGTTCTCCCCCTAGTATTATAAGATATCAGCCCTACTCTAGGTATTGTTTCTACTTCCATTGGACTCTAGTGACTTTTTCACCGGCTACGTACCCTTTACACCAATTTATAACTCCGATGGGTCGCCCTTTCTGTCTTACCGCGTCTGCTGGCACAGAATTTGGACAGGACTATTAGAATCCAGATCATCATTCAAAGATTCGTTATCGAGTAACTCGAATCTAGGTTACTGGTTCACACTTGAGTGCATTGACCAATATTCTTCACTGCTGCGCATCGATTGATGCTTTGGACTTTTTCATTTCCAATGTCGAATTTAAGACTTTCATCCAATTCTTCCTCTCATAGGCTTGTTAAGCATTACCTCACCAACTACCTGTTAGGCATTGAGCGGATCTCAAGACGGGGTTGTCCCTTTCACTTTATCCATGATTCGCATAGACCTTGAGGTACCTTCCCAATGATACTGACCAGTACGCCATGTTCACTTAATGTGTTCATACGACTTGCATGTGTTAAATACCTAGATACCCATCCGGATGTGCCATAATTAAACACTTACTTTGTATACCTCTCTAATAAGAAGATTCAATATACTGATTGCTCAATATACTGCTAATAATATGTCATGTGACATTGTTCTCTTTTATGTAATATTATCGGATTAAAAAGGATTCGAACCTCTGTATGCTTGCGCATAACCGTATTTCAAGTACGGCGCCTTAAACCACTTGGCTATTAATCCTTGGCCCATATTTGTTGCTTTTACGTTGCCGTTATTTCAACTCCTATGGACTGTGCTAAAGGGAATTAAATACTGTTAGCGGGATACACTACAGTTTTGTGATGTACACTCGTGTTACGAATAGTTGTACAAAGTATGGTAGGATGTATACTGACATTACGTATGTAATTGTGAATAGCGCTACTAGAGCGAATGTAATTTGGTTCACAAAGTAGAATGGTAGTAGTTGTGGCATAGTGTGCAATTATTGAGAATGCCCTAAGTTAAGGACTGTCTGGAAAGACGTAAATTTGATCGGGGAGTAAATGATTGTAATTGGTTTATATTAATGTCATTGTAAGTATTACCTACAACGTATGTAGTGTATTACATAGAACTATGATTGTACTGGCATCATGTTGTATGCGTGGAATGGAGTAGGGCTTGGTAGTGCCCATTCTAGTGTTGTGCTAGATGCTGATTCTTGTAGGTATGATGGTGTGCTCATAAAGAATGCAGGCACTCCCCATGGGTTAGCGATTGCTGCTGGTTGGTTCACTAGCATATCGTAGATTGTGTACAGGAAGATCGCTGTAGCTACAACTGAAATGATTGAACCGATTGAACTGATGTAGTTCCATCCTTCGAATGCATCCGCGTAGTCAGGAATTCGACGTGGCATTAAGTACTTTAATTGAACCATATATATGGACGTCTAAGACTGGCGCCTTAGTTAAGACTATGTCTTCGTAATTGAGGTGTGCTCAATGGAAGGGTGTTCGCGTTTGATATAAATAGTCGTTGTACTATGATTTCTTGTGGAACTATCATAGCTACATATTGTCTACGTTAAATAGAGTTCTTTGTAGTTAGCCCTTTTTAAAGCCAGCATGCGCTTTATGCTTTAATGACTCGTGTGAAAATAAAACCGTTGTGTGCTTTACCGTCTTGAATTCGTTTAGTAAGTGTGTCTTTACCAATTTTGAATTCTGCGAAGCAGTCGATTGTTTTGTACCCTCCAAGGTATGCAAGTGAATCAGCTTTGTACACATGAACCAGTTTAGTCAGTTTAGCAATAGTAGCAGCAGATTTAACGACACCGAATTGAGGGTTGTTAGCCCCTGATTTGTCTCGTTTCTGTGCTTCAATGAATTCAGGAGAGAATTCTCGACCGTACATAGGGTTGTTAGCCCCTGATCGAGCTTTACGGAATTCTTCGCTATGTGTGAAACTCACTGCATTACCTGCTTTAGGTGATCGGTTAATAATACCATCTAGTGATACATCTCGAAATAGAAGACTAAGGTATCGGTTTTCTGTTTCTAGCACTTGTTTTCGAGTAACTAGATCCGTCAGACCAACTACTTCTAGAATGGCTAGTGCAAAATTAGCATGTCCGTATAGTGTAATGTCTTGCTCTAATGGACGCGGTCGTAGAAGTTGACTAGGTGTCCAATAGTTACCAGGCCGAGAAGCAGCATTTTGTCCGCTACCTACATAAGTACGACCCGTAATTAGGTTGTACCATTGGTAGATAACAGCTTTGTTACGGTATTTAGCCGACACAGCTTGTTGGCTTAGGTTGTCACCCATGAATACTTCAAGAGGTGTAGAAACCCAACGTGGCTGGAGATGCGGTCCACATGGAATAGAGACGGTAATTGTGGAAAGTAATAGGATAGAGTCATTAAATAGCATATCGTCGTGGCATACGATACCGGCCAGTCCTAGGAAGTGTTGAGGCATGAATGTTGTGTTTACCCCAATGAACATAGTCCAGAAGTGAACTTGTCCTAGTGTTTCGCTGTACATTTTACCTAGGATTTTAGGTGCCCAGTAGTAGAATCCAGCAAAGATTGAGAATACGGCTCCCATTGAAAGAACGTAGTGGAAGTGAGCAACAACGTAGTATGTATCGTGCATTGCTACATCCATTGAAGCGTTCGCTAGAACTACTCCTGTAAGTCCTCCAATTGTGAACAGAGCTACAAACCCAAGTGCGAATAGCATAGGTGTTGTGAATCGGATTGAACCACCGTAACATGTTGCAAGCCATGAGAATACTTTAATACCTGTAGGCACTGCAATGATCATTGATGCTGCTGTGAAGTAAGCTCGTGTGTCTACGTCAAGTCCTACTGCGTACATGTGGTGAGACCATACAATGAATCCAAGGATAGCAATTGAAGCAATTGCGTAAACCATTCCTAGGTAACCGAATACTGGTTTTCCTGAGAATGCAGGGATAACGTGAGAAATCATACCGAAACCAGGGATAATCATTAGGTATACTTCAGGGTGTCCGAAGAACCAGAACAGGTGTTGGTATAGTACTGGATCTCCACCTCCCGCTGGGTCGTAGAATGATGTGTTGAAGTTTCGATCTGTTAGGATCATTGTAATCGCACCGGCTAGTACTGGGATACATAGGATAACGATAACTGATTGGATAAGCATAGCCCAAACAAACAGTGGCATTTTGTGTAGTGTCATACCAGGCGCTCGCATGTTGATGATTGTTACGATAATGTTCATCGCTCCAAGCATTGATGAGATACCAGATAGGTGAAGAGCAAAGATGGCTAGGTCTACAGCACCACCTGAGTGTGATTGCACACCAGCAAGTGGAACGTAAACAGTCCAACCAGTCCCGGCTCCTTGTTCTACGAATACACTGGCTACAATTAGCACAAGTGCAGGGATAAGGATCCAGAATGAGATGTTGTTAAGTCGAGGGAACGCCATATCAGGTGCACCGATTAGTACCGGAACCATGTAGTTGGCAAATCCTGACATTGTAGGAACAACCATAAATAGAACCATAATAAGTCCGTGCGCTGTAATAATAACGTTGAACATTTGGTTGTCTCCGGCTAGGAATTGGCTACCAGGTGCTGATAGTTCTAGTCGGATAAGAATTGAGAAGGCTGTACCGATAAGTGCAGTAAAGATACCGTACATAAGGTAAAGAGTTCCAATGTCTTTAGCGTTAGTTGAGAATAACCATCGTGTAAGCATATTTAATTATTCTAAAATTGTCCTCATTGGCGTATTACCTTCTATTCTAGTGTGAGCTGAGTAGGAGTATATAAACAGAACATTTTGTTCCATGCTTTTAAGTATTCAAATATTTGAACACTCTTTCTATTGTAATGAGTGGGGAGTATAAAATTGTTAGGCATTAACTATTTGTCTGTAGCAATGTCCATTAGTGTGTTTTCGATCACACCAACAACAGGCACGATAACTAGGAACCATCCAAAGTAAAGTGCTGTAGCGATTGTACCAATTGTAATAAATGGTTCTTCCGCGTGTTGGCTACCGATGTACATCAGTAGGAAGAAATCTGTAACAAAGATCCAGAATGCAAATCGCATTAGAGGTCGGAATTGGCTTCCTCGTACTCGTGATGTGTCAAGAACTGGCATCAGCAGTAGGATAAGAAGTGAACCAAGCATTGCGATAACCCCTAGTAGTTTGTTAGGGATTGACCGTAGAATTGCGTAGTAAGGTAGTAGGTACCATTCTGGCACAATTGACGGAGGTGTTTGCATTGGGTTCGCAGGGATGTAGTTGTCACTGTGTCCCATTACGTTAGGCATGTAGAAGATGATTAGTGCTAGAGCTAGGAAGAATACTAGAATTGTTACTAGATCTTTGAAGATGAAGTAAGGGTGCATTGCTAGTTTGTCCACGTTAGAGCTAATACCTAGTGGGTTGCTACTTCCGTGCACGTGTAGAGCCATTAGGTGCATAATAGCTAGTGCTGATAGAAGGAATGGAAGTAGGAAGTGTAGTGAGAAGAATCGGTTAAGTGTCGCGTTGTTTACAGAGAAACCTCCCCATACGAATTGTACGAAATCTTGTCCAATCCATGGTACCGCTGATAGCATGTTAGTGATAACAGTAGCTCCCCATAGTGACATTTGCCCGTACGGTAGGACGTATCCAAGGAATGCGATTCCCATCATAAGAACAAGAATGATTACCCCGATAGACCATAGAAGAACTCGTGGTGATTTGTATGACCCGTAGTATAGTCCTCGACCAATGTGTAGGTACACAAAAATGAAGAAGAATGAGGCTACGTTGGCGTGGATGTATCGGATCATCCATCCGTAGTTAACGTCTCGCATGATGTGTTCTACACTGATGAATGCAAGGTCAACGTTAGGTGTGTAGTGCATTGCTAGAAGTACTCCTGTAACAATTTGGATCCCTAGGCAAAGAGCTAGTAGAGAACCAAAGTTCCACATGTAGCTAAGGTTAGCTGGTTGTGGTGAGTCAACAACGTAACTGTTCACTAGACTTAGTAGTGCGTTAGATTTTAGAAGTCGCATAGTTGATTTTTTAGTTAGATATCAAAGGTCTAATGAGACTGACTATATGTCCATATCAAGTATACCCAAAGGTGGTGTTTAGAAAGTTAATAGAATACCTAGCAGAGCCTGGTGAATGTGCAATAATGCCGGCCATTCATGAACAATAAGTGCATACGAGGCGATCGTGTAATAAGCCCAAGAAGAATCGAACTTCTACGGCACCGATATCAACAGTGCATACTAACCGTTATATTATAGGCTTTGGACATTATTGCTTTTAAGGTGTTGATATATTTGAACACTTATACAGGGGTGAATGGAATCGAACCACCGCCTAAGACTTTGGAGATCTCTATACTAACCGTTATACTACACCCCTATTATATGGTGTTAGAGCTTAAAGGGAATTGAACCCTAACACGCCAGATTTGCAATCCAAGTACGAGTCCACTCGTAAGCTCTTGATTACCTACTCTCTTTTATGAGTGGGGAGTATGAAAATGTTTAGACACTAGTATGGTGTTACATCGAAGGCAACTAGAATACTTGGAACAATAACGATCAGAGCAATCGCTAGTGGAAGCATACCTGTCCAACAGAACACCATTAGTTGATCGTATCGTAGTCGAGGCAGTGTAGCCCGGAACCAAACGAATAGGAAACAGAATAGACATGTTTTCAGTCCAAGGAAGATACTTTGCAGGTTAATGAATGTGTCGTTCACAAACAGTTCTGGCATGTTGTAACCTCCGAAGAACAGGATTGCTGTCAGTGTTGACATTAGTACAATAGAACAGTATTCTCCTAGGAAGAAAAATACGAAGATCATACCACTGTGTTCTGTGAAGAATCCTGCGACAAGTTCTGATTCTGCTTCAGGAAGGTCGAATGGAGTCCGGTTTGTTTCTGCTAGAGCCGAGATAAAGAAGATAATGAACATAGGCAGAAGTGGTACAACGAACCAAACTGCTTCTTGGCTTTCGATAATGCTGATAATGTTGAATGATCCAGTCAGTAGGATTACTGTTAGGATGGCTGAACTTAGGATAAGTTCGTATGAAATCATTTGAGCTGTTGATCGAAGTGAACCAAGGAAAGCGTATTTAGAGTTAGCTGACCAACCTGCGAATAGGACTCCGTACACACCAATTGATGAAATAGCTAGTGTGTAAAGAATTCCTAGTGAGAAGTCTGAAAGTGTTAGACCCGCACCGAATGGGATTACCCCCCATCCTAGAAGACTAAAGATCAGTGTAATAACAGGAGCTAGAAAGAATAGACTTTTAGTAGCTTGAGCTGGTACAACTGTTTCTTTAACCACTAGTTTAAGTGCGTCGGCGAACGGTTGAAGAACCCCATAGTACCCTACTTTGTTTGGTCCCACACGACGTTGCATTGCTGCAAGAACTTTTCGTTCGATAATTGTCATGAAGGCAACAGATAGTAGAATAGGCACTAGTACAATAAGAACCTCTAGAAGGTTGTAAATTACGGCTAGCATATGTGAGTGAAAATGTGGGATAAAGGTCGAATGATACATAACGTATAAGACCAGTACCGTTGTTAGACAATCCATACGAGGACTGTCTAGGAGCAATTATGCTTGTGAGTCAAGCCATGCCATGTATTTTTCTTTTGAAACCGCTTCTACAACAATAGGCATGAATCCGTGGTACACACCACAAAGTTCTGAACATTGTCCGTAGAATACCCCTTCTCGTAGAATGTGGGCTGATGTTTGGTTCAGCCGTCCCGGGCAACAGTCAATTTTGATTCCTAGTGATGGAACAGCCCAGTCATGTAGTACGTCAGCAGCTGTCACGATAAATCGGATAGTTGTGTCAACAGGTACTACTACTCGGTTGTCAACATCTAGTAGTCGAAGTTGTCCGTCTTCTAGGTCTGAGTCAGGAATCATGTAGCTATCGAATTCTACTGATTCTCCATCTTCGTTAACAAAGTCACTGTACTCGTATGACCAGTACCATTGGTGTCCTACAACTTTAATAGTCATTGAAGGAGAAATTACTTCGTCCATAAGGTAAAGTAGTTTGAAAGATGGGAATGCAATAGCGATTAGGATGAACGCTGGAGTGATTGTCCAAACTAGTTCGATTAGCGTACCGTGGTTACAGTATTTGTACACGATTGGTGATTTTGAATCGCTGTAGTTGATGATTACTGATCCTAGGATCCAACCTGTACCAACAGCGATAAGAATTAGGTAGAAGAAAATGATGTTGTGTAGTTCTGAAATTTCCAGAGCTACGTTTGTTGCTGCGTCCTGGAATCCAATTTGCCATGGTTCTGGAGCGTCGCAATATACTGGGCTAAATAGCCGTGTAAGTAGGTTTAACATAATAATTATATATATTCATACGCCTTAATTAGCCCGCAGTCTAAAATGTGTGCTAACATTTGAACTCTATGCGAACAATAGCAATGAGCTTTGCGTCTCTAGTCTTTAATAATTCACTAGGCCCGATACCTCGGAGTCTAAACCTCCAATATTTCGCATTTCACTGTTCTATGGTATCGTTAAGGTGTGTCCTCATTAAGGAATTTTAACATGATGACCTGTCTAAGTCAAAGTAGATAAGGAATAGCCGAATCGAACAGCTGTTGCCATTGTGTAAAAATGGTGATTTAACCACTAATCAAATTCCTCTACGCTTATATTTATTTATATTTTATGTGGCCCTCTCTTTTATCAAAATTTAGTATTTTGAGAGGGGAGTGTGAAAATGTTACTATTTTTCTGATGAAGAAGACATACATAGTGAAATAGGTCCTAGCATTGCTAGTAGAAGAATGATACTTCCAAGCAGTAGCCATAGTGAACCGTATGTGTATAGTCCTTGTCCAATAGCTTCAATTTGTAGGAATCCTGTAAAGTTGTCGTCAGCTCCTGGACCAGTGAATGTCATGTGAACATCTGATCCTGTAAATGCACTGTTTACACCTAGGAATAGACCGTTAATGTAGTTGAATAGACCTAGTGGTAGTTCTCCTGCGTCAGATGAGTATGCTGGTAGAACAGATAGTACTTCAAAGAAGAATAGTGATCCTACAATAAATCCTAGTGGTAGGTTTTTAGTGTATTCTCGCCCTACTTCTCCAATTTCAGATACACTGATGTTAAGCATCATAACTACGAATAGAAATAGAATTGCAATAGCACCAACGTACACAATTAGGTATGAAATACCAATGAATCCAACACCTAGCAGTAGTAGGTATGCAGCTGCGTTAACGAATACAGAGATAAGGAATAGCACAGAAATGACTGGGTTTTTTGATGTAATAACTAGTACACCAGATAGCACAGCACCAAAGGCTAGAAAATCAAGAAGAAATGTGTTCATATTTTGTGTGTATATTTATATTGCGGCTACGTCTTATATGCGTCCTTCTAGCTTTCCCTTTTCATTGCAGAAAGGTACATTATAGGGAGAAGGTGTAAAGCCAAATAACAAGAGGTCCAAGGCCTCAAGTAGGTAAAACCAGGGAATTATATTTATTCCTAATCTTTAAAGACTAGTACTGCTTTTACTTATAATTTAGTCGCCAGTAGGAATTGAACCTACTTCTTGATATTAACAGTATCCTGCTCTACCATTAAGCTATGGCAACAAATGTAGAGAATAAGACAATCAGGTGGACAGGGTTCGAACCTGCAGGATCACCGACCCAAACGATGCGTCATACCAAATAGACTTCCACCTGTCTAGAATTCCCTTTCTTTTACGTTAGTCGTTTGTTTGAAAGGGGAGTGTGAAAATATCGATTAAGATGCAGAGTACAGTAGTTGTGTTACAGCTACGTGTAGGTCGTTGAAGATGATGTTTGGTACAATACCTAGTACAAAAGCTAGTGCTAGCATTGGCAGTACTACCATGAAGTATCGTCGGTTAATGTCTGATGTGAATGATAGGTATTGTGAGTACGCACCAAAGCACATTCGGTTGAATAGGAAGATACTGTAACATGCAGATAGTACGATACCGCTTGCTCCAAGTACACCAATAACTGGTGATTTTTGGAAAATACCGGCTAGAGATAGTGCTTCACCAAGCCAGTTAAGTGATAGAGGAACTCCCATGTTACATGCAATAGCAAGGAAGAATAGACCACTGAATACTGGCATGTAGACAGCTAGACCTCGGTAGTATCGGATAACTCGAGTGTGGAATGTATCGTATAGTACCCCACCTACAAGTGTGAATAGGGCAGGAGATACAAATCCGTGAGCGATTGAAAGAGCAATAGCTCCTTCGATACCAATCATTGTGTTACTGAATAGTCCCATAATTACGACACTCATGTGAGCAATACTTGAGTATGCAATCATTGCTTTAGCGTCACTTTGTCGTAGTGTAGCTAGTGATGAGTAAATTAGTGTCACGATAGCAATTGTTTGAACTAGTGGTGAGAAGTATGATGTAGCATCAGGCATGAATCCGATAAGAATTCGAATGTACCCGTATGTAGCCAGTTTTAGGAACACTCCAGCTAGAAGGATTGAACCAGCCAGTGGAGCTTCAGCATGAGCACGTGGTAGCCATACGTGGAATGGTACAAGTGGTGTTTTAACGGCGAATGACAGGAAGAATGCAAGCCATAGCAGTTTTTGTGCGTCAAGACTCATATCTGCTAGTGTGATAGCTGTGAAGTCAGTGCTTCCTAGGTTGTAGTAGATTACCATAATAGCTAGTAGCATGAATAGTGACCCTGCTAGTGTGTAAAGGAATAGAAGGAATGAGGCTCGAACTCGTGTTACTGAACCACCCCAAATACCTACTACTAGGAACATTGGAATAAGTACTGATTCGAAAAAGATGTAGAATAGCATTAGGTCTAGTACTACGAATACTGCAATCAGTAGTGTTTCCATTAGTAGGAACGCAATAAGGAAGTATTTCATTCCGAATTTGATGTTGTCCCAGTTAGATAGGATACATAGAGGAGTGATGAATGTTGTCAGTAGTACAAAGTAAAGGCTAATTCCGTCTAGACCAATGTTTAGGTGACAGAAGCTTAGGCTGTTGAATTCTTGTACGAATTGGTATTGTACTGAACTTGAGTCAAATTCACCCCATAGTACGACAGATAGAATGAAGTTAATCACTGATGTCGCTAGGGCAATTTGTTTGATACGTGTTACACTTGTATCTTCGTTCATAGGAAAAAGAACCAGTGACCCTACTAGAGGGATTAGGAGAAGTGCTGTAAGCATGATTGTTGAGAAAATAATTGAACCTTAAAAATAGCCATACTAGATGACTTAGAGATGTCCAGATTCGAACTGGAGTCATTAAGATTAGAAGTCTCTGGACCTACCAAAGTATCCCCTCCTCTTATACCAACATTTCAACACTTATGAGTGGGGAGTATGAAAATATTTATTGATTATTTAGAACCCCCTTCGCTCCGAATTTATTTCCGAAGAGCGGGGCGGGGGGAAGATGATGAAAGGTGTTTTGCTGTAGGTAGTAGTACTAGAGCGCTTAGGTATACTAGAATTAGTCCTAGGTCACCTCCAAATACTGATTCTACTCCACCTCCTTGTAGAAGAACTGGAGCGAATAGTAGGAAGATGAATGAGATTAGTCCTAGAATAATGTATAGAGCGTAGCTAGTAATTACTCCTGTGTCGTAACTTGCTACAGATCGACCTGTGTTAGTTAGAACTGTGCTGAAACCGTATGGTCCAACCATTTCGATAACCCCTCGGTCAATTACTTTAGAAATTACGTGTCCTAGTCGTAGTCCACCTCCAATGATGAAGCTGTTGTACGCCATATCAAATAGCCATTTTCCGTTTAGGAATTTGTATAGTGCTTTACCAATCGCGCTGTCTGTTAGGCTGATTGTGAAACCAGGTACTGCGTGGTATAGGTATACTGCTAGACCAGCACCGAATAGACTTCCTACTGCTGGAAGTAGTTTAAGAACTAGTGGTAGTCCGAATTCTGCTTCAATTAGTGAAATGTGGTCTGGGTGTTGGAATAGGGCTGTTGATAGGAAATCAGAACCTGGACCTACAAATAGGTCTTTGGCTACGTATCCAAATGCAATAGACATAATAGATAGGATTACTAGTGGAATTACGATAATCATAGGTGCTTCGTGAGCGTGTAGGTAATCTCCTTTAGGTGCGTTAGGCACTGTGAAGAATGTTAGTGAGATTAGCCGGAATGAGTAGAATGCTGTAAATACAGCAGAAATTGTACCAAGCCAGTAAGCTACGTTACCTGATACTTCGTATTGTCCTAGTGCTACTTCAAGAATTAGATCTTTACTGTAGAATCCTGTTAGGAATGGGAATGCCATTAGTGACAGTGATCCAATAAGGATAGCTGTGTATGTGAATGGTAGGAAGTTAACAAGTCCACCAAGTCGTCGTAGATCTTGTTGGTCAGCCATTCCGTGAATTACTGCACCAGCAGCAAGGAATAGTAGAGCTTTGAAGAACGCGTGGTTAACAAGGTGGAATAGTGCTACATTGTATTGTGATAGTCCTACTGCCATAAATAGGTACCCCATTTGTGAACAAGTACTGTACGCAATAACCCGTTTTAGGTCATTTTGTAGAAGTCCTGTTGTAGCAGCAAAGAATGCTGTTAGGGCCCCTACCCATGTAATCACAACTAGAACAGTTGGTCCGTATTCGATGATAGGAGATGATCGAAGCATTAGGTAAACTCCGGCAGTTACCAGAGTAGCGGCGTGAATTAGAGCAGAAACAGGAGTCGGTCCTTCCATAGCATCAGGTAGCCAAGTGTGTAGTCCGATTTGAGCTGATTTTGCCATGGCCCCTACTAGTAGTAGAAGTCCGATAATTGTAATAGCTGTTTCGTTGATGAATGGTGCTACACTGAATACTGTCGCGTAGTCAACGCTACCAAATACCCAGAAGATAGCAAAGAATCCTACTGATAGGAACATATCACCAACACGGTTAACTGTTAGGGCTTTGATACCTGATTTGTTAGCTTGGATACGTGTGTACCAGAAGTTAATTAGTAGGTATGAAGAAATCCCGATTCCCTCCCAACCAATAAACATGATGAAGTAGTTGTCTCCTGCTACAAGAATAAGCATGAAGAATGTAAACATTGATAGGTATGAGAAGAACCGTTGGTTGTGTGGGTCAGCTTCCATGTAAGAAATTGAGTAAAGGTGTACCAGAGATGACACAACAAGTACTGGTAGTAGCATTGAAACAGTAAGAGCGTCGAATAGGAATCCCCACTGTACAAGCATGAATTCTGAGTCAATCCAGCTGAATAGTTCGATAGAAACTGGTGAACCACATAGTCCTACTTCGTAGAATGCCACAATAGCCAGCATTGCTGACGCTGCAAGACATCCAGTAGTGATAATGTGTGCACCTGTTACACCGACTTTACGTCCGAATAGACCACCGACAGCTGAACCAAACATTGGAAGAGCAAGAATAGATAGATACATTATGTTCGTAGAGAGATGTTACCTCGTAGACGGTAGTATGCTACCAGAATTCCTAGACCAATTGCTGATTCTGCTCCGGCAATAGCGATGATGTAGACAGAGTATGTTTGTCCCATGATGTCATCGAATTGGTATGAGCTAACTAGTGCTAGCAGAGTAACCGCTAGTAGCATGATTTCGATAGAGATGATCATTAGGATAATGTTTTTCCGGTTAAGGATGAAACCAAGAATCCCAATAAGGAATAGAACTAGCGATAGAGTCATAATAGTTAGAAAATTTCCATATGGAAAGGGTATAATGTGATCAACAGGCTGGCTGCCCATAAGACTATAATTGATGGCTAAGAGTTCAAATGTCTCTACACCAAGTGATACCAGAATTTCACATTCTGGGACAGTATTAGATTAATCTAACACTAAAATGCTTGATCTTTGAGACTAGCTAAATTTCAACACGTCTCAAGGATGTTGCTTAATATACAGCGAGAAAAAGCGGGTTCGAACCGCCATACCCCACTTCGACAAAGTGGTACATTGCCAATTATGCTATTTTCCCTTATGTTGCTTATATATACTGTATTGAAAGTGTATTTTAATAATTGTATTTATGTGCCCTTTCTCTTTTATAAATTTCCCTAAGTGAGAGGGGAGTGTGAAAATATTTGAATACTAAGGATAGAGGAGCACTAGAATACACCATCTGATCCCCACCAGTATACTGCTGCGTATAGGAATAGCCATACTACATCAACAAACATTGCTGTTATCGTATTTGTATACATCAATAGCTTGCGTTATTGGTCAGACTATGTCACCACTAGATTTCTAGTGTTGGGTTTTCATGGTAATGAAACTAGTCGTTGAACACTGATAAAGTGTAGCACATTGTATGCTATGTTTAGCATAGGTCTGTGGTATTAACCCAATTTTTGCCTTACGGACTACTTGTAAAGTGATCATTGTAGGCACTGGCATATTGTCTTATAGAGATAGTTCGTGCCAGTATAGGATAGATGATTCTAGTCCAATGTGGTGTTCTGCTGTGAAGTGGTAGTTAATCACTCGGAAGAACATAACCGCGATAAACAGAGTTCCAATGATCACATGGAATCCGTGGAATCCTGTTGAAAAGAAGAAACAAGACCCGTAAACACCATCTGCGATTGTGAAATCTGCTTCCATGTATTCTAGCCCTTGTAGAGCTGTGAATAGTGTAGCTAGTAGGATTGTTAGTCCCATACCGATGATAGCTGCTCGTCGGTTACCTTCGATTACTGCGTGGTGTGCGTATGTAACAGTTGCTCCACTTGATAGTAGAAGTACTGTGTTAAGTAGAGGAACTGTCATAGGGTTAAGAGCTGTAACTCCTACTGGCGGCCATTGAGACCCCAGCTCAACTGTAGGTGCTAGCGATGAGTGGAAGTAGGCCCAGAAAATTGATAGGAAGAAGAAAATTTCTGTAACAATGAATAGTGATACACCCATTGTAAGTCCTTTTTGCACAATCAGTGTATGGTCTCCAAGGTATGTACCTTCTGTAGTTACATCTCGGAACCATAGGATGAATGCGAATAGTGTTGATAGGAACCCTAGTGTTAGTAGAGTTGACCCGTGTGCGATACCGTTCATGTAAAGTACACCTCCGATTGTCATTGAAAGAGTCGCGTTAGCTGTTAGTAGCGGCCAAGGACTTGCTTCAACCAGATGGAAGGGGAACGACTGGAATTGGTATCGTGGTGTTGATACTGCGTTTGTCATTTTTGTGTTGAAAAATACTAAATATGCATTTCATGCATTAATGGTGTTCCCTGTGATGGAACAATAGCTACGGAATGTAAACAAGGTTTGAACCCTATGCACTTCTTTCGCTTTCTTTTAGTGTTGAAATATTCGTATTCAAATATTGACTATGTGGCTCTACTAACAATATTTCACTTAAAAGCATAATATAATATGGACATTTGGGTGTAAGTGATCAAAGTGGTTGTCAAGGATGCCTAGCGATC
This sequence comes from Croton laevigatus, assembly GCA_949640765.1. Lineage (NCBI taxonomy): Eukaryota > Viridiplantae > Streptophyta > Magnoliopsida > Malpighiales > Euphorbiaceae > Croton > Croton laevigatus. The sequence goes on along the minus strand of CATIWJ010512561.1, from coordinate 3,281 downwards.
ATTCATAGAAAGGAGGTGGCAACACCAAAAGCTACAGTCATCAGATATATGTAGCGATCCTAAGGGAAACCGAGTATATAGTACGCAGTGAACTGAAACATCTAAGTAACTGTAGGAAAGGAAATCAACCGAGACTCTAGAAGTAGTGGCGAGCGAAACTAGACCGGCCTATTTATACACATACCAACAGAATGCCTTGGAAAAGGTAATCCGAAGAAGGTGATAGCCCTGTACGTTGGGTGTGTTATAATTAAGAAAGTAGTGTGGGAGAAAACCTGCATGAAGATTGGGGGACCATCCTCAAAGGCTAAGTATGAGTGATCAGCGATAGTGAAGAGTACCGTGAGGGAAAGGTGAAAAGAGCGTCGATGACGAGTGAAATAGAATCTGAATTGGCAACCATATAAGCAGTTAAAGCCTACCATGTAAAAAGTGGATGGTTATAACGTACCTTTTGTATAATGGGTCAGCGAGTTTATAGTAGTAGCAAGGTTAAGAACCCCAGCGAAAGCGACTGACTAAGATTAATTAGTGCGGGATATAGTTACTATTATAAGACCCGAAACGCAGTGATCTATCCTTGGCCAGACTAGTAAATAGGTCGAATGGGTCAATGTTGCAGTATTGTCCAATGAGCTGAGGATTGTAGGTGAAAGGCCAATCTGACTGTGATATAGCTGGTATTCCTCGAAACGTATATAGGTACGGCCCTTTGAGCAGATTAACGCAGGTACAGCACTGATTGCCATACTTAAGTTTGGGTAACCGGACTTAGGTTCAATTGGGGGATCGTGAGATTCTACCATTGGTAGTTAACCTCGGAATTACGTTAATTGGTCCAGAGGAGACAGACTGCTCATGATAAGGTGGGTAGTCGAGACGGAAACAGCCGTGAGCATAGAAGAAGGTCCCAAAATAATGGTTAAGTGAAATTAAGGAAGTTATGATTCCTATACAGCTATAAAGTGAGCTCGGAAGTGGCTACCTTTTAATGAAAGTGTAACAACTTAGTAGTCTAATGAATCATAGCGCCGAAAATTAACGGGTCTTAGACCATTTACCGATACTATGCCGGTTCATTTTCTCAGGAGAATGAGCTAGAGTAGAGGAACATTCAGCGTGGTTGAAGGATAGTGTTTCATTATCTGGACATAGCTGAAGAGAGTATGCTGACATGAGTAACGTAGAAAGAAGCTATAATGCTTCTCGCCGAATGAGAAAGGGTTCCATAGAAATGTTAAACAGCTATGGGTTAAAACGGCCTCTAAGGGACTTGACTAATGTTTAGTCCTGATGAGTTTATCACAGAAAGTCCAGTATTAGCTGGGCCAGGAAAATAATGTGATGGGAAAATTACCGTACCTTAAACCGACACAGGTTCTCGGGTAGAGTATACTAAGGCGATGAGATAATACTGTATAAGGAACTCGGCAAACTGCGTCCGTACACTCGATAATAAGGACGACCATGATCAATACGGTCATGGTGACACAAAATCGGGAGGCATAACTGTTTACCAAAAACACAGGCATCTGCTATATTGAAACAATGTTGTATAGGTGCTGAATCTTGTCCGATGCCATGAGTATAATGTCGGTGCGATTTTTCGTGGCTGGCAGAACCTCTGGTCAATGACAGTCTTAACTATAAGGATTCTAAGGTAGCGAAGGGACGCTCACACTTCAGTTATGAAGTGTCAACCTAACTGCCCTTATTTTTACACTGCACTTGGTGTGAAAATATGCACCCCACTATTTGCGAGAACACCCTTAGGGGCAATTCGCAGGAAACCTACGGTTATTAACCGAAAGGGATCCTCAGAGACTAAATGTGGGGGATAAGCAGCTAATTTGTTATAAATTAAACGGGGGTTTATTTATTTACACGAATTATGAAAAATCTTAACACAACAATTCTTAACCCTAATTGGGTTGTTGGGTTTATTGACGGAGAAGGTACATTTTTCGTTGATCTACTGAAAAACAGTACAATAGCACTAGGTATTCAAGTACAGCTACGTTTTGTCATTACGCAACATATCCGTGATATTGAGCTAATGGAAAAATTTCCTGTATTTTTTGGTGCTGGTAATATTGTATCAGATGGACCCACAAAAGTACAATTTCGAATGCGTGGTATTAACGATCTAGAACAGCGACTGTTTCCGCTACTAGACGAATGCCCTCTGATTACACAGAAACGGCTAGACGCCGAAGCATTCCGACAAGTATTTGATCTGATGAAAGCCAAACGTCATCTAACACAAGATGGTCTAGATGAAATTCGAATGATTAAAAATACAATGAATCGAGCACGGATGGAAGTTTACAAAAACTAGAAATTTCCACTCAGTGTTAAGAGCTGCCTATTATGATATAGTCCAATCTTATACGTAAGTATGAGCATAATAAAAATGAGCGAAATTCCTTGGCCGTTAAATGCGGTCCTGCATGAATAGAGTAATAATGCCTCTGCTGTCTCATACAGTATCTCAGTGAAATTGAATTAGCCGTGAAGATGCGGTTTACGTGTGGGTAGACGGGAAGACCCTATGCAGCTTTACTATAACTTGTCACCGTCTTGAGCCAAATCAGGTGTAGAATAGAAGGGAGTCGTAAGACGCAAATGAAATACCTTTACTGATTTGAGTACGAGACTTATCCGATAAGGAAACAATGACAGGCGGGTAGTTTAACTGGGACGGTTTCCTCCAATAGAGTATCGGAGGACTTCAAAGGTATGCTTGAATTAGATGGAAACTAATTTGCTATGTAGAGCAAGATTAAGTGTAAAGGCATAAGCATGCTTAACTGTAAGACTGACAAGTCAAGCAGATACGTAAGTAGGACTTAGTGATCCGGCGATTTTATATGGAAAAGTCGTCGCTCAAGGAATAAAAGTTACGCTAGGGATAACAGGGTAATAGCGCGCGAGAGTTCATATTGTCCGCGCTGTTTGCCACCTCGATGAACAATAGACGTCGAGTATAAATAGGGATCAATGCGTGGAAACCTTTGTATAAGGCAATCCGCAGCACATTAAGTGTTCAACGACTAGACAGCAATGTCTTTAAAAACCCCTACGGTCTTTGACCGGTAATATAGTCTAAGTCTATCCGAAAGGGTAGAAAGTATCATGGATACGATAATATAAAGGTCGACTCACCTTATCCTCTTGGTGCACAAGCTGAGAAGGGTTCTGCTGTTCGCAGATTAAAAAGGTACGCGAGTTGGGTTCAATACGATGAGAGTCAGTATGGTTCCTATCTTCCACACGAAAGA
>CATIWJ010512289.1:0-11962 GCA_949640765.1 Croton laevigatus | reverse complement strand
TAGACGCAGAAAGCAGAAAGGCTCTTTCACTTTATGCTATTTGCATTCGGACCATAAGCCGCAGTTCGGTTTCAAACGCATTTTAGCTGATAACTCTTTCTCTCAGTTCAAGCATTTAAACCTCGATAACTCCTCTAACGGTACAAATTTTATATTTTCTGCTTTCTATTTGGTTTCAAATGCTGTGAAAGATAAGTTATAGAATATGATTTATTAAGCAGCAACTGAACATGGTGTTTTTTGAATTATTCATTTGATGTTACAGCAGATAATTCTTCCAATTTGCATCCTTATGAAAGGGAGATTAATGCTTTGATAGAGAATTACAAATTGGAAGTTGATGTATTTAGCAACATTGATTTGAAGGAAATGGATAATGCATATGTTTGGGTTGAGACAGAGTCTCAATTAAAGGAGCTTGCTGATTCTTTGAGTAAAGAGAAGGTTTTTGCTGTCGATACAGAGCAGCATAGCTTGCGGTCATTTCTGGGCTTCACTGCTTTAGTTCAGGTTATAGGCATTTTAATATCTCGCACAAAATGTTTGAATTTATGGTGTATTCTTTGTACTTTGTACATTGGATTGTTATGTTCTTTTTTAACAAATTTTCATTTTTGCTGAGCAGATTTCCACTCAGAAGGAAGATTATTTGGTGGATACAATTGCATTGCACGATGAAATGGGAATTCTCAAACCAGTTTTTTCAGATCCTAGTATTTGCAAGGTAATGTAGTTAAGTGGTTGCATTAATGTGCTTTGTTGCTGGGAGAAATATAAGGGTAGGTTTCATTTCAATGGAAGTTTTGTTTTTGGTTTTTGATGTAAAAATTTAATATCCAGGTCTTCCACGGAGCTGATAATGACGTCCTCTGGCTACAAAGAGACTTCCATATTTATGTTGTTAATTTATTTGATACTGCAAAGGTGAGGGGTTTTTTTTTTTTATGTTATAATTATTCACGAGTATGAGTTAAATTTTAATTCAGTGCTTGTCATCTTTTACGTTTGTGAATGGTGATCAGAACAAATATGAACAGGTCAGTTCTTCATTTGTTCCTCTGTAACATTGCAGGCTTGCGAAGTCCTGTCAAAACCACAGAAATCACTAGCGTACTTACTTGAAACTTACTGTGGCGTAGCTACAAATAAATTACTTCAGGTTAGCAATTGAAACTCTCAGTATTTGTGCATCTTCTTTCGTTATCTGAAGCTCATTAGTTATCTTTCTGATATAATTTCTCTGTTTGAAATCTTTATTTATGAATACCAAAAACTTACTAACCAATTGGTCAGCATTTCATCGTAACATCACCCAAGAAAAATACTAAGCATGTGACATTCTTATGTTGAATTGTAGCGTGAAGACTGGAGGCAACGTCCTTTATCTGCAGAGATGTTACAATATGCTCAAACAGATGCTCACTACCTACTGTATATTGCCGGTCGTTTAATTGCTGAGCTCAAACAAAACAATGGTATGTTTTATCTTGAGCTCATGTTTCTCCACCTTTTATTTTTTCTTGATTGCTCAGTTACAGTTGAAGAAACTGGAAATTTCATATCACTGAAGTATACAAACTACAGAGTGTCAATATTACTATCAATAAGTATTGATCATAATACATGTATTTCTTTTCCTTTCGGGCAAAAAGGGACAGGGACTTGCATCTTGGGGACTTTCATGTTTCACTATTATCTGTGGAAAACTTTAGCTATTGAAATTCACAATTTAAGCGGCATTATTCCTCTTGACAAAGAGAAGAAAAGGAAAAAAAGAACTAGCTCAGTTCAAAAGCAATATGTTTATTCTGTGGCACTTAATTTATGAAATTATAAATAATTTGATGTAAATAACCATTCAATTCATATATTAACTATTAGTTGTAAAACCAATGTGCCAAGTATAAACTGCATCTCATCCAGGTGACAACATGAGTCCTATTATTGAGGTTTGCCGCCGTTCAAATATGATTTGTCTACAACTCTACAACAAAGAGGTTGAAGATTTTCCCGGTGAATCTGCAGCATCATCAATTTTTTATCGTCATTTGAATGGACAAGTAGCTTCAGCAGTTTCTTGTGAGATGCAGGTAAACTACTTTGAATTTCTTTATTAAAGCCGACTATTTCAAGTAGACTTGATGTACTATTCAAAAACAAAAAAAAGTAGACTGATGTAAACTACCAACACTGTGGTGTCCATTTCAGGATCTTGTGAGACGCTTGTGTGCATGGCGAGAAATAATGGTCAGTGATAACTTTTTCAGTAATATCGTTGAATTATCAATGATGCAGAATTGCTTCATTAGCTTATTTGGGTGGGGAGATCTATGCTTATACCTCATTGATGTATTTTTGAAATTTTCAGCTTTACTTTGTTAGTACCATGTTAATTTTGAATTTATCAGTTAGGGAAAGTAAGCTCCTGTTTGATTTATAATTAATCAGTACATCCTATGATCACAAAATGGCATAGTGTTTGGTCTTTTGAATGAGGATCTTAAGGATTCTGGATGTACTTGGATTAGATTGAGCATCACTGAGGGTTCGATGAGAAAAATTTTCAATGTATGATTTTTGGTATCATAACATAGAAATATTTTCCCGAATGTTGTGTGCCACAGCTTGACCATGCTTTTGCTCATGGAACTACCATGCAGGATGCAAAGGATGCAAATCTCTTGTTCAGGATCATAATTGCTAGTGTGGACCTTCTTATAAGTAATTTTCTTGGTCTTGTGGCTGTCAATGAGTAGTTTGCATTGATTTATAATTTAGGCCTGAAATTACAGTAGTATCTTTCGTCATGTCTCAAATTGATATATGGAATTATTTCTTAGTGAACCATCATATGACCAGTAGCCTACAAATGCAAACTGAAGATGTTTATCTTACCTTATCCTCCAGTTTCTGTATTCATTAATTGCATGATTCAATAGGACTTATTAATTTAACAGCTATTTTTCTAGCAACATGACGGATTTCATTTTTTCTCTCTCCTATATTAGATACTTTTCCATGTAAAAAGAACATTCTATTTACTTTTCAAGGTGCAGTTTTTTGTTTGGATATGTGTTTCATTCTCATTTGGTGTGAGATGGACAGTGTATTTTGATTGTCTGATATAACTGTCGTTTCTATTGCTTCAGGCTCGTGTACATGATGAGAGCTTAAGATATGTATTATCAGACCAGGCTATTGTCTCTCTTGCCAACCAGTTTCCAACAAGTCCAACAGAAGTAGATAATACCATAGCTCAAGCCGATCTGAATGAAGATCCTGTGAATTTTAACTCTTATGCATCATCTCCATCCTCTGTTGTTTGCAGTCATCTGGATGATTTTTGGTATTTGATCCAGGACAATGGAAGGAACCCTGATGATATGTTGATAGCATTGCTTCAGAAATGCATTGGCCAAAAAGGATGTTGTCCTTTGTCTGCTTATAATTATGGATTACTGGTTAATCACAACCTGAGGCCAAAACATAGTTCAGTTCCCAAGAAAAATGGGTTCAAAAATTCTAAACAAGTTTCTCGGAAGGCTTCACGAGAACTTTTTGTTCAGAAGTTCTCCTGCAAATCTCCTGTGTATCACAATTGTAGGATCTATGCAAATGACGGCCGATTGCTTTGTTACTGTGATCATAGAAAGCTTGAATGGTCAGAAGTTAAACATGTTTTTACACTTCCTTCCAATTAGAAATGTGCTGCACTTATTATGATCACGTTTTGTCTTACAGGTACCTCAAACGGGATCTGGCAAAGCTCACTGATGAAAACCCTCCAGCCATAATGCTTCTTTTTGAACCCAAGGGCCGTCCAGAAGATGAAGGCAATGATTTTTACATCCAAAGTAAGAAAAATATATGTGTTGGATGTGGTGAAGGAAATCATTATTTGCGATATCGAATAATCCCTTCATGCTACAGAATGCATTTCCCTGAGCATTTGAAAAGCCATCGTTCTCATGATATAGTCCTTCTTTGTGTTGACTGCCATGAAATTGCTCATGCTGCTGCTGAGAAATACAAAAAACAAGTGGCTGCAGAATTTGGAATTCCTTTGTTTGTTCGTAAAGTGGTTGATTCTCTAGAAGCCCCTGTCGTACTTGATCCGTGTTCTTCAGTTATGGATGCTGACAAGGCAGGGGTCTCTCCCTTACATTTACGTACAGCTGCTATGGCTCTTTTGCGCCATGGATCAAGAATGCCAGTGGAGCGTCGAGAAGAACTGATGGAGGTCAGTTACACACTAAACTTTCTAAATTAAATATCCAAGTTTCTTTTTTATACTGATTATCCTTTTTTCCTCTAAAGAATTGATTGTTTAACTAGTAGCACTGTGTATTAATTGCATTTGTTAGCAAGGCACAAGAAGGAATCTAAAGGTGTTTCGCATGAACTGTGAAGTAGATCCTCAGTTATCTGTTTAATATTACTGAGGGCTGAATACAATTACTAAAAAGCAATCATAGCGTAATTTTCCTGTTATGTAACTAAGCCTCATAGCCCAGCTTCACACTTTATGGTATGGCTTACCGAATCCCTTTCACTGTCAGTTTTTGGCAGAGCGCTAAATTTGTGAAATCTTGTAAAGCATTATTAAATGGAAATTATGTTGTTTAGAATGAGAATACACTTTCTAATAGGAAATATGGATGCATAAAAACCATGGGCCAGTATTGATATATATTAAGCATTTCTACCAAGGAGTTTATATGTGATGATATTGATTTGTGCTTCTGTGAATCATAGGGAATCTGATGTTGCATACATTTGCATGCCCTCATCATACTTTATAGTGCTCCTGGTCGGTTGTTTGTGTTCCCAGTAAATTTAGCCTTTTTATTGGTATAATTTTGCTTGCTGTAGATTGTCAAACAATATTATGGAAGACAGGAGATATCTGAGGAGGATTTAGAAAGAGCTTTGCTTGTTGGCATGAGTCCTCATGAGAGAAGACGGTTTGAGAAGAAGAGGAGATTGTTGTCAAAACATTCTGTTCCTCCAAACAACAAGCAGACTAATGCTAAAAACGCATCTAAAGTTGACCCACTAGATAGTTCTGAAATTTCTGAAGCAGTCGGGAGTATGGATTACCTCACCATAGCAGACGCTGATACAAGTATCTCTTCTAATCTTGAATCGCCTACCATTTACAAGGACACAAGTTCCGAAGAAAAAGAAGTTTCTGATGAAAGAGAAATTTATAATGGAAATAGTAATGGTAATTTTGAAAGAAGTCCTCCCAAGGAAATCGACAAACAGGATTATCCTAGACAATGTGGAGGTGCTCTGCCTAAACATAATTCAAAGCTGTCTCTTTTAGGACATGGACCACATGGGAAGCTAGTTGTGGATCATATACTGAGAGAATATCTAGAAGATGGAATTCGTGAATTTTGTCAAAGATGGAGGCAAGTTTTTGTTGAAGCAACTCATCCTCGTTTCCTACCCGGTGGTTGGGATGTAAAGCACAGGTATTTCTCCTCATCTTGCTTTCTGTAATGTGCCTGTTATTTTACCCTTTCAGTATGTATCTTTGCTAACCCATGCTCCATCCCTGCTTGCTTACGAGATTAGACTGCCCCCAGAACCTTTGATTTTCTCTATGGCGTATGATCCCTGTTATGATACCTTGAGGTGCTAGGCCACAACCTTTGCACGTTTACTGCTAGACTTATTTTTGCAATCATTGACATCTTTGATTCATGCAGATCATTAAAAATAATTTTACATTTGGAAGCTTATAACTTGTGTCATCATTTAATAAAACCCTGTTTTCAATCATTGGCGTGATGAGTAAAATCTTTGTAATCAGTCTTAAAGCTGTCAGTTTTCATGCTAAGAAGTTAAATTTGGCAGTAGGGATCTTATTTAAAATAAAGTCAAGGATCGATTTAATTATTTTAAGTTGGCATTGATGGCTGTACTAATATTCCATGAGATAGCAAGAATTGCACTCTCACTTGAAACTGCTATGTTTTCATGTGAAAATGAGCAGAGTAGTAGTCTAATTTTATATTAACTTTGATACAATTTGTTTGGTCTTTCCTCTTCATTGACTTTTATAGGGCTGATATTGTAAGTGGTGTACTAATAATGTGTTCATTACTTGAACTTGTGTTTAATTTCCAAAGGATTTGACTGTGAGAGCTATTTTTGCGTTTGCCAGTGGCCGGAGGGACTTTGGTGAGTTCAGTGTGTACAATCCAGCCAAGAAAGGAACCGCAGCCGATATTTAGGTTATATATTCACAATTCTTCTGCAGAAACTATGTTGTAAGATGTTGTATTCCGAGTTCTTATGTTGTGATTTTTTGCCTCATAATCACATTTTTGAATTAAAATCAGTTTATTTCAAATTAGAAATATTAGTAGGATGCTTAGTCTTGTGCCGCACCTGTATGTACTTGCATAAACCCTCGCAAATCTAGAAACATGTTTGCATTTTCTTTTGTTCTGATAATAATTTTATTGCATTAATTTTTCTTTTCGAATATTAATTCCAAAAGTAAATTTATTATGTTCCTAATAAAATTTGTTGAGAATTGAGATTACTAGTGAAAGTGTAAATATATTCCACGCACTAATTAGTGTTCTTCTCTCTCTCACGTTCTAGTATCTTCTTCTCTCTACTGGTTTCATTTTTTCATGTCCAAGGGCTGTTGCCGGCCATCCTTTTAGTCGGCGGTAGCCGAATGATCTCAATGTGGCTGTTATATCTTTTCGTATTTTAGTTTCGCCACCTGTTGTTGTAAACTGCCTTCAAATTTTTGATTTTGGGTTTTATGGGAGCTTCAGACAAAGGAGATTCTAGACCTGGAGGTTCCTGATCCGACCTACCCGAAAACCAAGCAGATTCTCATGTAGCCGGATATATTTTGTCAAAAATAGAGGCATTTTGGCCTCCTCCAAGCAAAAGAAGTGAGATTCTTGCCCCAACCTACCAAGAGGGCAAGTTACTTCTGTTAAAACAATAAGTTTTTCTACTAGCTCTTAAAGATATTGTATTTGTTGTTATCTTTCCTTCTCTTAAGAAGGGTTTATATTCCGGTTAACAGTCTAGTTTTCTTTCTTTTCATTCTGTAATTTGAAAGGCTATTGGATTTTTTACTTTGGTTTAGTGTTCGTTTTAGATCGTTGTTGGCTTTTATTTTTAAAATCTGAACTTCATGCTTTTATAATGGTAGCTTGTAATAGTGGTCTGTGATTTCTATTTAATGATATTAATATATTTTCTTTTGTCAAAAATAAAATAAAATTTGTCAATTCAATTTCTTTTAATAATTAATCATGTCATGTCATAATATTCCACCTGTTCCAAAACAGAAGTCACTTTTTTATAATACATTTAAAAAAAAAAGGCTTAAAATTCCTCTTATTTATAATTAATTTTTAATTAAATTGATCATAACACTTTTAATTTAAAATGCCTAAAGTCTTCTCCTCCTTGTTTATGATGGGTAATATTAAAAAGTAGCATTTAATGGTTCCACAAATGTGAAAAAATGACTTATATTTTGGAATACCCTAAAATAGAAAATTGTCTTATATTTTGTGACGAGATAGTATATGAAAGAAAAAATCATGTTGTGATAGGTTTATTGAATTCATAATTTGGTTCAATCCCATAATTTTAACTCTTTTTCTCCTAAAAATCACCTCTTACCTCTTCTTTATTCACTCCATGACGACAATGATTGTAAGTTATTTATCGACTTTTAATTAGCAATAGCATATACAAACAATGACAGTTAAAATTTTTGGTAGCATGATCTGCTCAGAGTTAAGCAACTTTTGCTGGATCAGCAGAAGCGGGCAATCCATACTTCATTAATTCATTAATTAGAAAAGAGTGCGTATAAAATAAGGGTGGGAAGTAAAATAAAAAAATAAAGCAGTACTATTTACTTTACTTTTTTATTTTAATTTGTTTGGATTGGAGTAAAATAAGGGTGTAAAATGTAATGTTTTTTATTATTTTATGGTAATAGTAACTTTACACCCTTTTAAAAATTATTTTCACTCCATTTTGGGAGGAAAGTTGTTCAGTGTAAAATAAAATTTTTTTATTATTTTATACTCACCTCAATATTTTACACATTCCCAAACAATACATTTTGAGTTTTTCAAAACATTTTTATCCTTTATTTTACACCCATCCTTATTTTTCTCCTTTCCAAACAACCCCTAAATTTTGCTCGATTTTCTATCGTAACAGTGAAATCATCCATGATAGAAACTGTTGGCAGCAGCTTACTTGAGCTGTGATGCTAAGTGATGTCTAAAGGAGTGTTTTGCTGTGACACTACTGCTGTCATTTCAATAGATTTTTTTTTTACTTTGTTTTTTGACTATATGAGAACTTCTTAAGTAGCAAGTTGGCTAGATAATGATTATCCTTCAATGCACTTTTTGTAACTAATATATAAATGCATCAATGAAAATCAACTTGTGTGTATGTGTGAGTGAGGAGGAAAATCTCTTGTTAAGAGATTGAGAAAGAGAGCGAAAAAAAGATTTTATAGAGTGAGTTGGAGAGTGAAAATGAAGAAGAAAAATAGAAAGAAATCTCTTGTAAATTCTCTGTTTTTTATGAAATGAAAATCTATTTTCTCTCCAACTTAAGTTTATGTTATTGTTGTATTTATGTTTATTGTTTTTCATTTTGAAGCTCTCCTCTCTCTTTGAAAATGCCAACAGAAACTACTGAGGGGGCGTTTGGTTTGCGCAAAGGAAACGGAATGGAATCAGGAAAGGGAAACAAGGAGAAAGGGAAACAGGGAATCGGAATACCTTTCCCTGTTTGGTTATGATCCAGAAACGGAATGGTTTGCCTCCTCATTCCCTTTGTAACTGTTTGGTTTGAAGCAGAGAATCGGAATCAGAATTATTATTATTAGTTGTATTATTATTATTATTATTATTATTATTATTATTATTTTATTTATTTATTTTTATTTATTATTAATAATATTTATTATTATTATTATTATTTATGTATTATTTTTTTTTTCATTATTTATTATTATTATTATTTATTTATTTTATTATTTATTATTAATATTATTTATTATTTTTATTTTTTATTATTATTATTATTATTATACTTGGTTGGAGGATGAGGAAGGGAAAGGGAATGGAAAACCCTTGAGGGGGTTGGGGAATCAATTTGGGGGAATTGGGGGGAAAGCCAAAACCAAAAATGGGTAAAGAGAATGATTAAAAAGGCCAAACAAACAACCACAAAGGGTTTCATTCCCTTTCTCTTTACTGATTACCCCCAACCAAACGCCCCCTAAACTTCTCAACTATTTCTCTTTCTATATAAAGAGTCAAGCAATCATTCGAGAAATTATCTTCTATAATGTCGTAGAGCTTTGTCTTTACCGTCTTCATTATTGACAAAGCTCTTTCTTTCGAGAATATAGGAAGAGCAAGGATAAGCCTGATTAATCTATCAATCAAAGGATAAATCAATGATTTCTTGGTTCGGACAAGCCGTTGACACAGTTCTTGAAGAATGCATAATCCTTGGAATTCAAGATGATTAGGTAGGAACATCGAGTTCAAAGTGCTTAAGTTCCATCCTTAAATGTGTCAATTCTTGGTCAGTGAAATCACTAGGATAAAACTTTTGTGCAAGTTTACAAATATCATCAATATTCAATTCCTTAAAACCATCTGTAGGATCTAAAGAATAACAAAGAATGATCAATTGCATTGTGTGCTCATTGAATCTATTATTCAATTCTTGCAATTGATAATCAATTGTAGCAGTAAAAACATGTGCTCAATAATAATATTCTACTGGAAAAAAAAAAATAATAACAATATTCCACAGTAATCTCATCCTTCTGGTTTTGAGATCGAGCACACATTGCAACATATTGAGCACTAAAATCTGGAATTGCAACTTGATGTTTCTCTCAAAATGCCTTCACTTTCTCAAAGAAAGTTGCCCAACCCAAATCTCGTAAATTTATTAACAAAGTTCTTGTACTTGGGACGAGTCGCATAGCATTCAAGATATCCTCAGATTGCCCTGCAAAGCTTGGCAAAGGGCTTGAGTAATTTGCAGAACTTCTTTCATGAGATGCAAAATGAAAATGAAGTCAAATAATAGTAATTGGTTTAAAGCAAAATCAGCATGTCCTCTTTGTGTATGTAACTCCATCAACCATTTTAACTAAACTCATACAAGTTGCGTTGAACTTCTTCATCAAACTAGATATGGACTCTAAATGACAACCCAAATGATATCTCCTGCGCTCCTTAAAATACCAATTTGATTAATGTCTCTTGTTATTTCAATCACATTGTTATTAATCCTTTTGACAAGTTCAGAACGTTGAGCCTCTTCCAATTCATCATTTCCTTCATTAGATGCATTGACAATATGAAGCACAAAGACAAGATTCGAGAAGAATTGATGAACAAGGACAACTTCTCCAGCTGCTGCCACCAATGCAAGCTCTAGGCTATGTGCTAAATAATGAATATAGTAAGCACAAGGACATTCACTGCAAATTAAAGCTTGCAAACTATTCCATTCACTTCTCATACTACTAGCTCCATCATATACTTGCCCACGAATGTTATCAATAGGCAAATTATGTTTAGCAAGAATAGAGAAAATCTCCGTTTTAAGAGTTTCAGCCATGGCTTCCCTCACATGAACCAGTCCAAAAAATCTAAATCTTTCACGTATGAAACCGTCTTTATCGACAAACCTCAAAACAAGAGCTATTTTCTCCCCATTGGACTCATCAAGAGCTTCATCAACAATTATGCAATATTTTGCATATTTTATCTCTTGGCAAATGATAAAGAGAATTTCATCCTGTTTGAGGGTATAGGGGACGTTCATTGGCACATTAGTTTGACCAACGTTTGCAAACTATTGGGTTAAAAAATAATAATAAAATAAAAATTATAATGAATTTCACATTAGACAGTGGAAAAAAAGATTCAATCTTCAAAAAAAGGTATAATTTAAAACTAAAATGTACAAAATAAATTCATACCTTTTCTCTGTAAGAAGCTATCAACTTTATTATATCAAGAAAAAAGTTCCAGAATATCTCAATGGAAACCTGAAGCATCAACCGATCACTTGGAATTTGATCACCAGTTTGTTTCTCAATAAAATTCTCTATATGTTGCGGCTTATTCATCAAATCATTGCATGCTTTGACAGCAATATTATGCAGAGAGTTCATTTGTCAACCCATATGAAGAAGAAAAGCATAGTCAATTAACTCTTTTCCAATATTTGAAACCTTCAATGACAAATTTATTCGAATCAAGTCGTCCAGATGGCTTACTAAATAAATAGCAAGGTAAGCAAAATGCATCATCACAAGAGGGAGAATATTCAAGCCAAGATGGATACGGCTCAAACCAATGAGAACAAGTTGAAGCAGATAACGGATACTTTGCAAAGTCTGCACTGAAAATGTCCAAGTTTGAGGTATACCCGTCGAAATTCATCTTGTTTATTTATTGGATATTCCCAAATTGGTAAACGTTTTCCAGGATCACGCTCTAAGAAAGAATATCAATATTTTCTAGTGCAACATTTTTAGCTCCATAAGAATGAGTTGAAACTAAAACTTGAGAATGAGGAGAAGATGATTCTCCTACTTTCTGAACTTCACGTGAAGGATTTGGAACAAACCTTCAACATGGAGCAGAGATGAACTTGCACATGAAACAGTTTCGCTTTTCGAACTAGCATACGAAACAGTTTTCCGGAAGTGAAGTGACTTTTCGACCAGCGAACTCTACAAAAACGTCATACTCGTAACACAATGGAATCATCACGATTACAAATCACTGGTCGGTTTCAAATTTACCTTCTGCGTCTGAAACGGAAACCAGTTTCAAATGTGTTCAAATTCTTACGAACGAGTTTCAAGCTGCTTCCTTTATGGTATGATTCGAGCAGCAGGACTCTG
>CATIWJ010512278.1:0-17745 GCA_949640765.1 Croton laevigatus | reverse complement strand
AAACTTATCAAATTACAAAACCCAAATGAATTTATCAAATTAAACTATACAGAAGCAGCAACAATACAAAATCCACAACTCAACTCATAATTCAAGTTTAGATTAATTAACAAAATAAAAAAGAAAAAAATTGAAAAAAAAAGGGGAAGAGACGAACCATCTTTCATTCGAAGTAGTAGATCTGACCTTCGTGAAGTAGATCCCAGCAAAATCGGAACCCAAACTTCACCGCCGGCTACGATTTTGCTATCATCAGAATCGAAATTCACCGCCATAGTCAAGATCTATCTGCCATCTTCATCAATTTCTATAAATCAAGAGAAGTCGTGGAGTGGGAAAGATTCACCGTCGGAGATGAAGGGGAGAGAGAGTGGCGGAGGCTGCGGAGCACGACGATGGTGGGTCTAGAGCTGCTGGCAGTGGCTGCTGAAGAACCCACACACAGATTTTCGAAGGAGAGGCAAAAAGGAGATCAGTCGGTTAGGAGATGAAGGAGAGAGAAGGTGGCAGAGATCGGTTGATTGAGGAGACAAAGCGGTGGACGACTACGGCCGGCGGTGGTGGGCTGCTGCGGGATGGACGACGTGGCCTGGTTCGTCGAAGGGAAGAGGAACGAAGAACGTGAATATGAAATCGAGGAAAAGAAAGGAAATTGTGAGGAAAGGCAGGAACAGTTGGTTAATATATTTAGGTTCCCTCAAAATGGTTTCCCATAGTTAACGATCGGTTTGGTGCGGTGCGGTTCGGTTCCTAAATGAGTCAAACCGCACGTCGAACCGAAATTTTCGGTTTATATAATTTAAGCACCAAAAATCGAACTGAATCAGTCGGTTTCGGTTCGGTTCAGTTCTGTTTCGGTCGGTTTATCGGTTTTCGGTTTTTCATGAACACCCCTAGATGAAGCTGATTCTAGGAGTACATCTGGTTATGTGTTCTTATTGAGTGCAGGGGCAGTATCATGGATGTCTAAAAAACAACCAATCGTTACTCTTTCAACTACAGAAGCAAAGTTTATAGCTGCTGCTACTTGTGCCAGCTAGCCAAGTTGTGTGGATGAGGTAAGTTTTGAAGAATTTAAGTCATAATAAAGAAGGTTGTACAACTATCATGTGTGACAACAGCTCTACAATTAAACTTTCCAAAAATCCAATAATGCATGGGAGGTGCAAACACATCAAAGTTCATTTTCATTTCTCAAGAGATCTTGCACGTGATGACTAAAGCTCTGAATGGTTGATGTCTCTGAATTAAACTAACTGCAATCCGCAGCTAGTTTAAGGGAGGGTATGAAAAGGTCTTTGTTTGTTATGGGTAGTTGCTAGTTTTTAGGAACTATTCCAATTTGGTTTCAATAAGTCCTAGTCTCTAGGAATCTGATATGCAATAATTCATGTTTTTGTTTAGTTGTTTATTTGGCTATTTTCTTGTGTTTAGTTAACTATTATAAGACTATTTAAGTGGCCATTTTTAGTTCTAATAATAATCAAGCTTTTCTAAGTATTAGTTTATTAGTCAAGTCTTTATCTTAACAGTGTTGCTATTTTGCCGAGTTGGTAATTGAACCAATTATTGGTTCGATTTGCCTATTAACCAACATCAATGCCCTGCTCTCTCTCCTCTATTATTTTTTTATCTTTCTCCATTGTTTTTTCAAGATTTTCCAGTTTTTTCATACTAATTACTCCATCTTGATTGATTTCTATTTCAATTTATCAACCTTTTCATATAGTTTTCGTTTTAATTCTAAGAAGAACCAGATTGATTTATGTTTTCATTTATCAAAACTATTAAAATTTGAGGTACATGAAAATGGAGAAAAAAAAATTAAATTAAAAGGCCTGTTAATATATTTTAAAATAACTTAAGGATTTGAGAATGATTTATGGTAAAACTCAAGGACCGGAATGTAATTCTAAAAAAAATACGGGATATTTACAAAAATCTTCCTATGTTTTACACTATTTTACATTTTCCTCCCTGTCTTTTTTTTAATAGACAAAAATGTTCATGTGTTTTAATTCTGTTTAAAAAAATATATCTTTCTATCTATTTTTTCTGTTAAAATAACAGTAAAAGAATCAAAATGTAATTTTATATGCCGTTTTGAAAAAACTCAAGAACTAAGGGGCTGTTTTGAAACTTATTCTTCTTCAACCTTACGAAAAGAAACCACGAAGAAACAAACCCTCACCACCTCACGCAACTGTTCCTCACCGCCGACACATCAAGCAATACGATGACAAAGTGTAACACCCCTTAACCCAACCATTTACAGCCGAATCAATATGTGCCACATTACATATTACAAGTCATATTCTATCTAAATACAAAACAAGAGTACATTTTTTTTATCTACAAGTTTTATACTAGCTTTGCTCGTGTTGATTCACCTTCACAGTATATGCCAACTAAGTTCTTCAGGCCCACAAGCTATTTGACAATTCCTGTTTCTTCCAATCTTTCGGAGACCTACAAGTTCAGAATTAACCAAACTTGCTGAATGATAACGCTCAATGGATACTTTAACTAATGATTTAACTAATGAAAAGCGTAAATAATTTAAATGCACATGCATAATTTTTAAACAATATTAAAATATTGTAAATCACATAATCAAATAAATTGCTTAATTCAAAATCTTACATGTTTAGCTCTACTAGACATTTAGGTGAACACAGGGATAAAGTTTCTATCTGAATTTCGGTATGGGATGGTATTATTTACACCAGTTCCGAATTCTATTTTTTCAAAACGGTCGTATTCAAAATTTAATAAATTCAATATCAAAATCTGTTCTGTGACACGACTCAGTCTGTATCACTATTCAATCAAAATCTATTCTGTGACACGATTCAATTTGTATCACTATTTAATCTATTCAAAAATCCGCAGTACTGCTTAGTATATGATGTATCATACCTTTATCTCACTAGTTCAACTTATTCTAAGTAGAGCAATAAAATATTTACTGTATTTTTTTTTTCACATTTATCAAATTTCTAAAATAAACACCACTTCAATTTCCATTTCATAAATCAACACTTATTTAACAAAAATATCATTATCTTAAATCATTATCTTTCTAAAAAATATAATCATAATAAATTTTCAACTTATTTATTTTTATCAAAAATATACTTAATCAAATATACTATATTTTCTTAACAAATTCATCTTAAACAAATACGGTATTTATTATTTTTATCAACACTTTTATAATAAATATTCATGACTTTTATATCAAATATATTTCAACTATATTATCAAATACTATTTTTCTTAATTTAAATACTAATACTTATTTTATAATAGTAATGGAAAAATCTTCTATATAAATTTTATTAAAATATAATTTTTCTTAATCATAAATATTCTTATTCTATTCCTTTGTCAAATTATTTAAAAAGTTTACGCATTTTCCAATAATAATATTTTAACTTATAATTTTCAAAATATCTACTAAATATTATTTTTTCAAAATAATCAATTTAAAGGTATAATAGTTTTTTTTTCCAAATATCTTAACTCTTTTTTATGTATACATATTTCTTTATAGAAAATAATATATTTTCTTTATGAAATAACAATTTTAGTAAAAATATTACTTTAATCAAAATTACTAAGTAACCTAATTTACTAATTATAAAAATTTATAAACACTTAATATATTTCAATTACTTATAATAAAGTATATCTTTCAAATAATAATAATAATAATAATAATAATAATAGTAGTAGTAGTAATGAAAATAATAATAATAATAATAATAATAATAATAATAATAATTACAATAATAATTTTAATAACAATTAAATAAATCTTATGTAACAAATATTTAAAAATCTTTAATTTAACAAAGTGATATGTTTACCCAATCATAAGAATATTTGGTTTAATAGAATTCTCAATTCTTCCTCTTAATACCAAAAGTCATAATTCAAATAATTCATAATCATATAAAATAAATAAACATTTAACTCAAACAATTCCAACAATCATTTAATGCAATTAAAAACATGTATAAAATAAAATTTAACTTTTCAATAATTAAAGTATCAAACATGTCTTCTTTGTTACGGTCTCTATCTCCTAATTCCTCGAACTGTCCTTTTGTCCTATCATTATCCATATTTAATAATCATAAGGTATTGTCCAAATATTTGTCCATTAAATAGTCCATAGAATTATTTTTAATTGGGTTCCTTTTAATTGTCCAAATATTTAATAAATATGTCATATGTGTTAATCATTAAATTTTTTTGTCATATAATTTAATTAGACTTATTTTATAGTTGTTTTAGATCCAATAATATTGTCAAATTGATTTAATTAAGTCATCACAATTTTTAATCTTAAAATTAATTAAGATTTTTCACTAAATAATTCATAAAATATTCATTTTATAATACTTTTCTCAAAACTCGGTTTCCAAAATTTATTTTGATCATATTTAATTTAATTATATTCTTTAATTAATTTATTAATACCAAAAAATGTTTAATTTCAAAATTAAACTTAAATTATTATTAAATCAGTTATTTGGACTCAATTGAAGAGGAAAAATAAGTTTTCAGGGCCATTACCTAATTATTACAAATTCAGATAGGCGAAATTGAAGACGGACAGAAAGTTTGAGGGTTGGATTGAAATTTTCCACGCAGAAACGGCACAGGCGTGTCACTCGCCCACACAACTCTGCCTGGCACGCCGAACGACTCCTCCTCTCGCGCGCCTGCCTCTCCGAACGACCAACTCCCACACGCCAAACGACGGGCCTTTGGGAAGGCAGCGGCAGATTTGACAATTCGGAATTATTTTGTTTTTTCTCTCAATTTTTGATATCTACCAGAAATTTTGGACACTCTAATGACTCCTCAGACCTCTAGGGTTGATTTATAGACCAGATTACATTGTTAATTTTGTAATTTAGCTTTTAATTATTTTAATTTACTATTTACTTTTTGACAAATTCACGAAATATCAAATTAAATTTCATTTTCTTGTCTCCCACTTGCTTCCCATTGTTTTCATCAATAATTCTACTTCAATTATGGTATGTGGCAGATTTTATTTACATACAAATTTAATAGCATTTAACTTTAATTTACATTTTACTTTTAATCCATTTTTTTCATTTAATTGTAAACCCTTCAAATTATGTCTTTAATCTTTGATAAAAATGTCACAAATATTTATTTAAGTTTGCCTCTTGAGAAATCTGAAATTTAATTGTAATTTTGACACTTAATTTTACTTGATTTAGTTAAATTTTACTTAATTTTCAAGTTTAATTAAATTGGCTTACCTTTACTTACAAAGGTTTACAATTGCCCAAGGGTTTATTAAGGGTTTACTTCATTTTTATTTTATTTATAATTGATTTAATATTTTACTATTTAACCCCGGTAAATTTTAAATTTACTGTTTTACCGTATTTAACCCAGTATAGTAAAAATTAACCGATTTACAAAATATATCAAATTTATACTCACAATATTCGTTATTACAAATTTAATCATTTTAAGACTTAATTTCAAACTTATAATTTTTTGAGGGTCAAAATATCTAAAATGCCATCGGAGTCGAAAATATACTATTATACTTAAATTACTCATTTATTCAATTTATTTATTTTCTAGACATTTAATTAAATAAATCTCTTTAAAATAATTCATTATTGAAATTTAATATAATTTATTTTTCATTTAATCTAATTTTGTTGGTAAATTATCATTCAGTCCTTTTTGTTATTTATGTTATTCAATAATTATTATTTTCGGGCTGTTACAGTAAGACATTTTGGAAACTCTTTGACCAAATCTAACATGATGCAGTAAGGAACAGAACGAAAAAATTTTAAGAAACTACAACTAAAATTAGAAAGAATTCATCTAATCCAATTAGATTAACTCCTCGCAAGCAATAACATCATGTAAATCAAACCCATTATCATATAGTCATATTAACTTTGAGATTCAAAATTCCGAATAGAGAAGATCACCCACAAGTGCAAAATCATAACCAATCCAACCCAGATTCAAATTCAACTCGAAATGTAATAAAAATTGCAGATTTAATTCTGAAACCAAGATTCTAGGTTGGGCGAGAGATGGTGACTGTGGCAGGCGGTGGAGCTCCTGAGAATGAAGCTTTCCGGCGTAAGTGGAGCGATTGCATTGTTTTCTGCAAGGAAGAAGGAAATGAACAAAGAAAATGAAATGTTTTAAAATCACTCCTTCATTTCTTAAGCTTTCTCAAAATAGTCTGTAAAATTACATTTTGATCCTTTTACTGTTATTTTAACAGAAAAAATAGACAAAATGATATTTTTGTCAAACGGAATTAAAATGTAAAGACATTTTTTTCTACTAAAATAAAGGGGAGAAAAATGTAAAATAGGATAAAACTTCACGGATGATTTTTGTTAATATCCCAAAAAATAATGTTATAGAGATTCGCTCTTGTTGTCCAGTCATTTTCAGTGATGCACAACAAATTTCCTACACAAACTCTATTTTATCACATGCAAGAATATCATAGATGAAGAAATAAGAACAAAATTTGGGACCATTAAAGTAACCAGAAAACCTTTATCACAAAAAAGAAAGTAACAAAAAAAAAAAAATAGAATTAATTTACATGTGCACAACGTATTTGTTTATAGAAAAAATCTGTTGACTTCATTCATTGAAAAATCAAGTTTTCGTTAGTTTTTTTTTTAATTAAAGAGATTCAAATTAATTTTTTTAATGGAAAATTGATAATTTATAAAATGTTTAAACTTAGTCTCGCATTTTTTTCCTTTTGTTGGAAATGGTGTATAAACTTTTCTGACTTAGTTTTCAAATCCATGTGTTATTATTTTATTGGTGTTTTAATTACTACATGAATCCAGCGAGCCATGTTAGTAAAATATATTAAATTGAACTAATTTTGTGAGTTTAGATACTATTTTGAGAAAACAATGTGAGACTCTAAATTAAAATATTTATAAAAAATAAACACCAAATTTATCAATTTCTTTTTTAAGTATATTTGATCAACAATCAAGCGCTTTAATGAGATGAAAAGGAAATTTACGTTATAAGAAAAAATATATAAAGATAAAAGACTTGATTTATTAAAACCCACCTCTGGTTAAATATGCAGAATTTGGACCTGCCAGCCACAAATATATATTTTTTGGTACTGTGTAGCAAAACCAGGTTCAATTTGAAAATTGGTTGGACAACAAATAAATTAATTAATACCCAATTGAATTAAATAAATTCTTATTAAATTTTCATGAGTATTGTAGTCTCACACTCTTTTTAATTACGAGACACTTAATTTATTAACTAACTAATATAATACATAGGATCTGGCAATTTAAATGTCCGATTGCCAGAATTATTTCCCAACAGATCGCTCCATTGATCGCCCATATTACCAATAATTCTATATCCACCCTTCACAAGCATTCCTCTTTCACTAGATTTATAAAAACCAGCAGTCTTTCCTGAATAAGAAGATGACCTACATTCAAATTATAAACCAGGTAGTAATTAGTGTAATTGTAAACTTAATTTAAAAAATTAGCACTAATTAATTGCTAATTAAGTTAAATTAAATTAAATTTACTTGAGTATAAGCTTGAACCAATTGGTATATCCAGCATTTTTTAGATTGGTGGCCGTAACAGTTCTCTTGTCTTCAGTTCTTCCAGTTAAAAAAACAATCTTTACACCAAGAGTCACCAATCTTTTGTAAAGCTTGAGAGATTCCGGCAATGGTGGTGCTTTCCCTTTCAGGACCCATTTATTGAACAATGTTGCGTTGTAAGGCTCTGCTCTGAAAATTGATTTCAAACATACTTAATATAATTATTTAAAGATGCTTTTAAATTAAAATAACTTTTTCATGTATTATTTTTTTAGTAGAATTATACTTTTTACCTTCAAAATTACTCATAAACTCTTATGACTGTATAATTTCATTAATCATTCTTCTACAATTATATTATATAAAAATTATATTTTTATTTTTAATATTTTAGCGATATAATTGTAAATATATTACACAAAAGTTATTATTATTATTATTATAACTAATTTATTGTTAATTTAATATATTAACTATTATAACAAATATTAATATAAAAAATTATAATTAATTATTAATTAATTATAAAAATAAGAAAGAATCTGAAGATTTTTTTTTCTTTAATAAAAATATAAAGAGTTAAGCGTCATGTAGATTTTTGAAGCATGGTTATTGTGCCTTGTCTCAATTATTATATATTTTATAGATTGACAAAAAAATTCCAATTTTGTGGTCCACAATGTCTAAATTAATTTTGCTATTGATTTTCGAAAAAAAAAAAAAATTAATTTTGCTATTGAATGATTCAACACGTGCTTTGTTTTTTCGTATGTTTTTTGATTGTCCTCCATGTCTTTATGTCTGGCTAATGTTTTTCCAACAATTGAATACATAATTCATGAACAAATTTCTAATTTATAATATATATATATGTAAATGTAATAATTTATATAATGTTTTTCTTTTCTTAAAAAAAAAGGAGAGATTAAAATTATAGGAAAGACTATATCGGATGTAATAATATACAAACCAATTCTTGTGTCAAAATTTAATAATAAACTTTTAGGAAAATAAAAATAATTTCATCAATAAATAAACAAAAAGAAATTAATAAAAAAGAAGAAAATAAGAAACATTACCCAAATCCGTGAGAAGCATAATAAGGTAGATTAGAGAGAGTAGTCTCGTCAATATCTAAAACCCATAAATTCTTGCCATCTTTGGGCAGTGAAAGGTTTTTCACATAAACAAAAGCTTCTTCTGTAACAGTTCTTGAATCGAGCCTGTACTGTTGTCCTAACATGTAATGTCCAACGTACCCTTCACATTCCTCTGGAACTGTTTTCCATCCCACAATATTATTAGTTTCTACACCTAATCTCCAACTTAGGCATGTCAGCCCTGCATCTGGGCTGCCGGCCGCCCCAGATTGTGGCCGGAGAAGGTGGATTTGGTGGAGGATGTTCAGTTCTGATGAACCTTTGCAGGTTGCTCCAAGGGCTGCTATGACTACTGCCAACAACTTCAAATAGTGCAACAACGTTACTGCCATTTTCAGATTTGACTAATAGTTAACATCGTAATGTAATGTTGCACTCTTTTTAAAAGGGTCGGTTTCATTTTTTGACCTTCAATTTGCTTCAAATTACTTTCATGCACCTTGCCATGTAATGGATTATGACACATGGCGCGGGCCACACTTTTTTTTTGACCTTTATCTCAAAGAGCCAAATTTTTCTTAAAAAATTACATATGTATTTATTATTTAAAAAAAATTACAATCCAAAAAGCTTTATAATATTTTATAAATATTTTGATAGAACCAAATTGTAGAGCATTTAATAAAAAATTTGTAATACTCCCTCCATTATAAAATATAAATGTATTATTTGCTATTTTTCTTTTCATAAAATAATCTTACGCTTGAATTGTAACAAAATAATTTTACTTTTCTATCTTTAAATATTAGTAAATAATATTACATTCGTTTAGAAAATAATAAATATTTATAATATTTAAATAAAAATGGTACATTATTCTTTTTACAATTTTTTTTCCAAGGCACATCAGTTTTTTTTTACTAGCTAATTAGAATTTATATTTCCAACATATTAAGTACTAATATTTCGTAATACTAGTTAAAAAAATATTTCATAATATTAAAAACATGTAACTAACATATTTGTTTTGATACGGATGAAATATAATGAATCCTAACATATGAAACGAGCCTTTTTTTTTATTCAAGGAAAATTGATCGTATATACATTTACTATTTGAATATATATATATTAGCGTGTTGTGGGTTATGCCTTTATTCGTTTTTTAAAGCTAAGAAAACAATAATAATGTTATTGAAAATGAATTTTCAAACAATTCACAAATAAATTATTTAAAGTATTTTGCAAATAGAATTTTAAATTGTAATCTAAAGACTTGATTTTCAAGAGATTTGCAAATATTTTAACTAGAAGTCTTTATCCATGGGTCATGGTAATGCAAATCTGCCATCCCAATGATTTTGACATTTTTGACCTTATTCATAAGTAAACAATTTGCAATTAATTCTCATGATTCATACCAAATTTTTCCAATTATAATTAAATAGATTACATTTAGAGAAAAAAAAAAGTAAGCTTTTTTCCAAAAATATTCTCCTATAATTTTTATTAAAGATTACTTTTAATTTTGTTTAACTATACAGTCAAGCTGGTACAAATAAATACTAGATTATTATTTTTAATACTTATTTGCATTTTTTTTTTATGTTGAATTGTAGTAAAATCTTATTGGCTTTCAACCTAATAAAATCAAAAATTTATACAAAAAGGTAGAATAATCAAACTTTCTGACAATTTCTTTTGCTTCTTTTTATAAGTAAAGGTCTTTCATTGCATATTTCTATGGGAATCCAAATAATTTAGCTGCATGCCAAAAGTATAATTTAGTGGTAATAATAATTGCAATTGAAGTTTGGCAAATTAATAACACGTTGATCTAGATATTCGATTTAGCTGATAGTTGGTGCCTAATTGGTAATTAATTTATATTGGTGTTAGGTAAAATTTAATAGAAATTAGTTATAATATAAATTTTAACTTATAATCATAATGATAAATATATATACTCCATCAGTCCTCAAATATAAGTTTATTTTTTTATTTTTTTATTTCAGAGTGTTTTTAAATATAAACTTCTTTTTATATTTGTAGTATTATGAAATATTGAAGTTATCCATTAAAATAAGGAGAATTAGTCTTTTTGAGTATTTGAAACTAAAGATATCATTAATTTAATTAGAAATTGATTATAAATGAGAAAAAATTTTAGACTTTCTTAAAATATGTGAAGCTTATATTTGGGGAAGAAGTGAATCATATTCTAATTTTATTAATCTTTGAAGTGGCCATATTATATAAATTTTAATATATTAAAAAATATATATATTTGTAAAATCCTATATCGGATATTGATTGAAATTTGATATGATATATAAGTTAGACCACATAGTTACTTTGTCAACTTGGGTTAGCCATTTTAGGTCAGTAGATTTGGGTCTAAGTAGTTAATGAAAACAGTTAGGTGGATCATTTTGAAGGCTTGTGCGGTCAAACTCCGGTCTAGTTGCACGGTAGTCGTCGCTCCCGGGTTGGATCGTTACAATAATAGTATTAAAGCCAATCACCAGCAGGAAGTGCGATTGCATCACTTGATAAAGTTTGTGTGTCACAACGAGGACGTTGTGCGTAAAAAGGGGGAAGTTTGTGAGCTAGTGGATATAGGTTTAAGTAGTTGACGAAAGCAGTTAGGTGGATCATTTTGAAGGCTTGTGCGGTCAGACTCCAATCCAATTGCAAGCCGATCGCGGCTCCCAAATTGGATTGTGACATCATTGGATTATATTTATTATATATTATTATGTTGAAATAATTGAAATTGACATAATATTCAAACAACGTATATTTTATTGGAAATATTTTAATAAAATTAATATAGTTTCATTATGGAAAATGTAATTAAATAACATATTTTTTAAATTTGATTTAGTAAATAGCATAAATTTTAACAAAATATAGTAAATAGCACATTTGTTTTGTTTTTACTTTTCTACTCATTTTTTTATTTTATTTCTTTAAAAAAAATTAAAAAAATTACAGATTGCGGTCACCGACCAAAGGTGGTACAACAATTGGCCGGCAAAATTTTTTGTGAACGGCCAGCGGTGTTCCTGCAGTAGTCCGCGCGGGAGGTCAATTGGAGAAAGGTTGAAATTTTGCGGAGTATGAGATATATATATATATATATATATATAATTTTATGTGACACAATTTGGTTCGTGGTACAGTAGAAAAGTTTGTCTTGCCATTTGCAAATCTTAGGTTTCAAACATTTGAACTAAAAAATTCATATTTTTTTAAAATTATTTTTATTTTGAAATGGGGGCATTTTTAAAATTTAAATTTATATTTTTGAAAATGTAATATTTAATGGTACTAGTTAATAATTATTAATTTTCAAAATGTATTATATCCTTTCAATGTAAATGAACTACTAATTGAAAGCAAACAAGTTTTAAGTAGGAGTGAAATCATCATTCAAAAAAAAAAAAAAAAAGAGTGAAATCAGTAATTAATTAAGGTTTTAAATAATTGTCGGTTGTTTATAAATATTTTCACCAGACACGAATCAATAATCAATTGCAAAAAGAATTAACCAAATAAGGTACACCCATGAGTCAAAATGTTATAATTTTTCACAAATGTTATTAAGTAATCTCTTTTATTTTCAGGAAAACAAAAAGTAATATCTTTGAACTTCTTAAATTTTATATTTAAAAGTTTTAGCTATAAGTTTGACTTCACCCCTAGCTATGCAATGTGTATCAAAACCCATGTCATATGTTGGCCACAAAATCTATCATGCCCATTGCTATTGATGTTCCATTAATTAAGTGGAGAAAGACTGGGAAGGGAAGAAATTGGATATCAGCAAATACTAACCACAACATTAATTAGAATGAATTAATTATGATTTTGGAATTTATTAAATTTTAATAAAATTTATTTACAAATAAATTTAATGTATTGAAATAACCAATTTACAATTTAAATTCAATTTTTTTTTTTTACAATTTAAATTCAAAATTTTTTTTATCTTCTAAATATGACAAAGTATATACAGCAAAATTTTGTGAAATATATTTATTCTAAATTAGTCTTAAAATTAAAAAAAAAAAAAAAGAGTTGAAAATGGAAGCAAAAGTTGGGGATACACATAAGCATAAGCATACATTGAATCCAATTATCAAATTGAACCTTTAATTAAAAGCATTTTGAGAGTTGACCTAAATGAATGGCTTTCTTGCATTCCAGAAAGAGGTCTTGTTGTCTGCATCCCCTTAATTTAGGGTTTTGTTTACCACAAAGCGTCTTTTCATTCGATTTATTTGAAGAAAAGTTATAAATTTACCGTCTAATTTACGTAAAGAAATTTTTATTTAAGAAAAATAGAAATATGTAAAAATATCATAACGTCTTCAATAAAATTTAACATTAACACGTTAATTATAAATCACAAAATCAAAATCAAGTTAATTTATCTACTAACTCTAACTCTACTATGAAAATATTATTAAGAATGATTTACTAATTTGCCTTAAAAAATAAAGTTTTTTTTTTAATTTCTCTATACAAATCAAAATGGAGGGAGTAAAACACTATAAATTACATATAATATAAGAATTATTTTTAATAAAAACCTTATTTTAATTTATGAGAATTATTTAAAGGGTTATAATATCCAACATTTATTATTATTATTATTTTTTATAAAAAAGACTAGTCATATTAAAAAATCCTCTCAAACTGCACCGTTATAAAGGGAAAAATATGATTAGTCCTGTTCGTAATTTTATTACGAGATATTTAAATCAGATATACGGAAAGTCTACCTACCCAGAAACTGTATACCTCATTATCTCTATAACATATCAAAAAAAACAAGAATTAAAAACCAACATTTATTTTAATCGGTCATAAATTTAACAAGTATTTCAAAAACCATTGGCAAATACGGTCCAAAATTAAAAATTAAACTAGCAATGTAGGTACTTCAAAAACCATTGGCAAAAACGATCTGAGTTAGATTAAAGGTTTGAAATTTAGGTTCACCAAACCTAAATTTAGACTCATAGTCATAGGCATAAAAAGGGATCTAATTGCAAATATAAGTAGAAAAGGTATGTTTATATATTGTAGTTAAGGATAAAAATTTCATTCTTCGCACTTTAGAAATTGTTTGATCAGAAAAGGAATTAGATTAGAGTCATCCTCCATTGTCATTTTCTGTTTAGATTTTAATGAATCGTTTTCTTCAACCTCTGTATTATTGAGATTCTCGTATTGAAATTGATAAAATTCTCAAACTTTTTCATCCTTGAAAAATGAGGAAAACAACGGAAAAAACAAATTAATACTTAATATATCAATGTGGAGAATATTACTTATATAATACCTTCTCTTAGAAAAAAAAAAAAAGAAAAGAATTGGGGTGTGACATTGTTAGTCATTATATTTATCATGAAAATTATAAAAAATTATAGAATAGGAAGGTTTTGAATTTGATTCCTACCAATTACATTGTCATCATATTTTTGGTGCATATGGAAGGATTAACTTTTCGACCCCAGTGCATATGTTATTTGGTCCATTAGTAACGTTCTTTATATCTTTTTAACATATATATATGCATTCTTGAGATTCTCGTATTGAAATTGGTAAAATTCTCAAACTTTTTATCCTTGAAAAATGAGGAAAACAACGAAAAAAACAAATTCAAATACTTAATATATCAATGTGGAGAATATTACTTATACAATACCTTTTCTAAAAGAAAAAAGAAAATTAGGGTATGGCATTGTTGATCATTATATTTACCACGAAAATTATAGGATATGGAGATTTTGAGCTCGATTCTTACCAACTATATTGGGTAGATTAAAGTATGTTTAGGTTAGTTATAAAATATAATTACTGTAGTTTAGTTATATATAAATAATATTTTAATCTATCCAACTCAGCCCATCAAACTATCAATACCAAACTTGAATCTAATCATAACTTTTGACATGTAAAGAAAAGAAAAATACAAAAGTAGTACTTTATATTTGTAACATATATGAAAGCATGAATGAGTACATTTTTTATATCTATAACATATATAAAAACACGAATTAGTACATTTTTTATATCTATAACATATATAAAAGCACGAATAGAGAATAACATTGATTTTGTCTATATTGTTGAGAATAAAGTTGTTTTTATATTATTATTTATAATTTATTAATTAAATTTAAATTATATTTTATCAAGGAATAATATTTTAAATCATATCTATAATCATATATAATTATATTATATTCTATTAAGGAATACTATTTTAAAGTTGATATTTATAATATTATTTTATTTTAAGTTAATTAATTTATCGATCTTTATATTGTTATTATTTTATTTTAAATTAATTAACTTATAGAATGTCATTAAATTTAACTAAAAAAAGGTAATGTAATTGGTATTTTAATCTTTTAAAAAAATTAGTATTATAAAGTAAAATAACATGATTTCCTTTTATATAAGACTAAACTAAGGAGGTTTTTTTTTTTTTATTCCTGTTATTTGCATAGTCCTTATTTGATGAATTCGACCAAATACAGCTATAGTAAATTAAGAATAAGATAATACTTTCTTAAGAAAAAAAAGTAAAAAAACTACTTGTTGTTACATCCTCTACAGTGGGTGTGGGCCCTTTACTTTTAATTTGCAAAAAAAAAAAAAAAAGGTGAAGGGTGTAATTTTATACTTATGAATAAAATAACTTTTCGACACCCATCCATCGAGTAACACCAGCAGAGTACAGCCATGCCCCCCTCAAAGCTTCGAGTATCTTTACTTGCCCACTATCTTGAAGTTCATTTTATGCGAGTTGAAGCCACCAGAATGGCTCCAAATCGCCGTTGTTGGAAGCCGTATGTGTAACCTGAAGACTCAAATTTTCGATCATTATTTCAACGGCTTTTAAAGAATTTTAGGTGTTGATGTCGGTCCTGTTAACTTTGCCTCAACTCCCTTTTCTTTGATGCAAAGTTTGTTTGATTGGTAGTCTTTTTTGTTGCAAACAATAAGAGATTTAATTTTTTTTTGACATTTCCAGCAAACTATAGATGAACCATATTTGAAATTAGCATCAAATCAAATGACTATCCGAGTGATTTAGAATTTGTTCTTGTTGGTTGCCATTATAACTTTATGATAACCTGAATATTATGTCTCTAGCGAAATTCCGGTGAGCATACATGTTATGAACAAAGTATAAACATATTAAATATAATTTACAAACAAATGCTAAACAACTTTTAAACAAACAATAATCAATTGATAGAAATCACAAATAGAAAAACATAATATACACAGATAGTAAATAAATTATAAACAATGATAAATAGAGAAACAAAATAGAAACATATTATAAATAAATTATAAACAAAAACGGTAAATAGAAAATAGAAAAGAGACATATTTTATAATTATTATTATTTTTACTTATGTTAATTTCAAGCAATATCTTCCACAATTATCTTTTTAAAAGTGTCCTAATTTGTATATTAAAAATTTTTGATGTATTGCACCGTAAAACCCCACAAAAATAATCCCAACCGATTCGAACCAAATTGGTTCGTGAAGGTAACCGTACGGATTCATGAATTGACAATTTGGCGGTTCAAGAAGTTATCAAACCTAAACCAAACCAGAATTATGATGGTTTGGTTCGGTTCTTGACCAATTCAATCGTGGTTAAAGTTGGCGCAAACATGGTTAAAGATTTGCCAAAAATGGTTTTTGATTTTGTGAGGCACACAAACTTTGTATGTCTACATCAGAATATCTTTTCCGACGAAAATTGAGCCACTTTTTTAAGGGTAATGTTTGTTTTCATAGTTGAAATTAACACGGGCAGTAATAAAATATTTATAGGGTTTCCAAAAATTAAAATGTGTTTAAATAACATATACGGTAAGATAGTATATATGCATTAAATTGTTTTAATTTTATTATTAAATTTTGTGAAGAATTACTCTATCATTCATCTATGCATTTGTTATTTCTACTATCCAAAATTGATTAAAGAGATGGAAATTTGAAGGATAGATTTAAACATGCCGCGGTTACACACGTATCTGAGAAGAAGCTCGAACCCTAACATTTAAGGCCATAGGAAAGGCATCTACCGCTTTGCTAACCCCACTCCCCAATTATTATCTATAGGTTGAATGTAGTTTTTATTTATAGTCTTCCTCTTCAATTTTTTTTTTTTCTACCTAATAAAGCTTGTCTTTAACTCACTTTTTCAATAATTACATAATTCATACTATTTACATCAATGTAACAAGAATAAAAGACAATCTATGCTTCAGCATTTATTCTGACGTGAACTGCATTAATCTTAATTAAAAACAAAATTAGATGTGAAATGCATACAAATCAAGTTGATTTTTGTGTGAAAAACAATGAGAATGGAAAATCATTGAAATAATCATATTTATTTGTGTAAAAACCAACAATCAATTGAAATTATTTGTGAAACCCTCAGTTTTAAGGAATTCGAAAATTTGTGATGAGAATAAGAGCGAAGATGCCAATTTTGCATTATTGTGTTTATTTCAGCGGCGATTTGATATTTAAAATGATATGACGGTTGACTTGAGTTTAACGCAGCAATTTGAATTTAGAAGTGCAACTTGATTGATTTTGGTATTCTGAATTTCGTTATTATAATAATAATAATAGTGAAAAAAAAATTAGTTAGGCCTACTCCAACCATTCTCTATTTATATAATTTGGTCCTCCAATGGTTCTCCATATTCCAATTCCCAATACAATTAAATTTGGAGATTGCATTTGGGTCTCCAAATTTGGAGAACGAAAACCATTCTGCAAAATACTGTTTGCCTATTTTTTATCTTTTTTTTTTTAGATGCTTTTGATTGGGGTGGCGTTGAGATGCCATTTTTTTTTTACCCTTAACCACAATTATATCTTCCCACTAAATTAATGGGTTTTATTAGCTTCATTTTCTAAAATATAGTTCCAAAAATAATAAAT
>CATIWJ010512195.1:0-29579 GCA_949640765.1 Croton laevigatus | reverse complement strand
TTAGGTTAGTAACTGTATTTTATAACTAACCTAAATATACTTTAATCTACATAACCCAACCTATCAAACTATCAGCACCAAACTTGAATCTACTCATGCTGTCAGAAACGTAAAGAATAAAAAAATACGGAGGTAGTATTTTTTAGAGTGAAAACGGGAATTCGCTCAAGGTTCGGGTGGAATTATTATTTAGGCCGTGATATTGAGACAAAGTTGAATCGGTGTGAAATTGAGAATAGTCGAAAGGAATTGAGATTGAAATTATTGGATAGCCGACAATTATGCATCTTCTTCTTGAGCGTGTGATTTGTTTGTTTGTCCTCTGCAGTTAAAATAGATAAGAGATATTTGCAAAATTTGGAACCAAATCCAAAAATGGTCCCACCAGAGAAACGAGAGGCAAAGAGAAGCCAAGTGAGAGATGCTAACGGCATCGGCAAGCCACACGATTATCGTCTTGTATATCTACTGTATATATGCTTTCTTCTTATTGCGCATCCGACCATACAATAACTAACTCACACTTCTCAATTCCATTTCTCTCGTAAGAACAATCTTCCCATTCATTC
The DNA here is from genome assembly GCA_949640765.1 of Croton laevigatus. Classification (NCBI taxonomy): domain Eukaryota; kingdom Viridiplantae; phylum Streptophyta; class Magnoliopsida; order Malpighiales; family Euphorbiaceae; genus Croton; species Croton laevigatus. Next base: position 29,010 of record CATIWJ010512195.1, on the reverse strand, counting down.
TTGCTTTCATTAGATGTTATTTTGTATATGATTCTGATTCTTCACTTGCATCAACAAACTCAAATGGGGAATGGATTTTTCTTTCTTTCATGAATCATAATATTGAATTCCGCCTTTTTCAGCTTAGTATTTTTGGCTATGTGCTGTAATTATGATGGTAGATTAGTTAGTACTGCTTTGCTTTCCCATTTTGAGAACCTCATTTGGATATATGATCTAATTGTCTTGAACTTACATGGGTCTGGTTAAAATTTAGCTTGCTTGCATTATATACATTGCTTTGTAAGTGCTTGATGATTGCCCTATTTAAAACTTTCAGAAACAAAACTATAAAGAGATTGATCTCACCCCTCAGTAGTGCTCGTCTGATCGACAAAATGGAAAAAAAAATTGTAAACAATTCAAATGAAGTCGGTTATATCTTGCTTATTGTGATAACAATTTTTTTCCATTTCTTTTTCTTTTAAACATAGGGGCTATAAATTGAATTTCAAGGGGTTCACTTAGAAAATTCATGTTATTTTTGTAAATTGCGGTGATTCCTTTTCAGTATTGCTTAGTTTGATGATCAAATTATTTCACTGATATGCTTTTCATTTTTGGTATTTCAAAGTTATGTCATCTTATTGAAGTTTGTTTGTTTTATCTGTTTTAAGCAGAAAATGAAATTTTGCTGAAGTATTCTTTGGGACTTCACATTGAATTGTTCAAAAGATGATGCCTGTTTGTTCTGCTACCCCGTGTTGTTCCTCTCATCCTCAGGTCTGATTTTACCTTTTTCTTTATGCGTGTGTGTGGCTGTGTTAGTAATTTAACTAATTTTTACCATTAATAATATTTAAGTTATGTTTTCTAATAATGTTCATGTGCATCTCTGGCTATTTGATATTATGATTTCCTCAAATCCAAATCAGGAAACAGTTCATTTAAGGGAGAAGTTAGCATATAGCAATTTTAAATAATGAGTGTAGTAAATAGCAATATATTTGAAAAATATACTCAATAGCAGATTCTAGGATCTATAAAATTATAATTCCAATTAAACCCTTACTAAACACGGCTGGTACTATTTCGAAAAACAAAGCCGTTAATCTCAACTTACCCATACATATCCCCCACACTTACTATATTCTCTCCTCCCAATTAAAAATACAAATCAAACAATATTATCTCCATAATATTCTAGTTAAATCGGAAACTCTAACTAATCAACTAATCACTAGGCCGTTCCTACATGTTTATGTTCTTCATCAATGCATGCATGAGTATATAAAAACTATACAAATATCAAATTTATATACTGGTAGTATATAAATATGAATTCTATAATCTGCTTGGTACACAAAAATCAGTATATAAATAGCAAATTTACTGGTAGTGAATTCTCTGGTATAAGAGTTTATAGAGTGAATCATCTGGATATATACTACAGCTGTTTGGGTATTTATATGCCAAACAACATGGGTGCATAAATTTATATATTGTTGAGTTTATAAATATCGTATTTATATACCAAACAGCATGGGTACATAAATTTATATACTGTTGACTATATCAATATCATATTTATATACCAAACAGCAGCATCAGTAGCAAAAGAAGAAGAAGAAGAAGAAGAAGTAGTAGTAGTAGCAGTAGTAAATTATATTCCGCGTAATTGATACGGTAGATTCAAATTGAACTTGGATTTGGATATGGAATCCATTATGTTTGTATTAAATTGGTTTAAGAGGTTGGATTTTTAATTGAAGAAGAAACAAGAACAGATGATAGTAATAATAAAAATGATGAGATTATTGAGAAGAATAAAAAGATGATGAAGAAGAAGAAAAATAAGAAGAATGCACAGAAAGAATTGAAGAGGAAGATGAAACGCATAACGATTGAAGCCGTTCAATCTGTTAAAAAAATAATTAGTTGAGGGAGTATAGAAGTAATTTGCTAAACAAAACTGTTTTTAGCTTAATTTATGAAACTATCTGCTATTTTCTACACTGAATTTTAAAAATATGCTATCTACTTACATTTCCCATTCAATTTGACCTAAAGAATACTTTCGAAAAAGGTAACTGGGATGTCTCCTTTCAGGACTTTTTTCCTTTTTTAAAAAAAAAATAGTAAACAGGAGTTATTTGTAATCCAATATTGATGACCTTGTTGACAAATTTATTGCAGCTTTTCCATAGGTTAACAACTGACAAGAACTTCCTTTATACATAAGCTGCAATATCTGATGTATTGATCTTTTTATTTACATGAAACTGTCGTGTTGATACTCTTCTTTTCTGTCTCTGCATGTCATTTATTCGATCCATCCATATAGATGATATCTCAGTCAATAGTGCATGACAATTTTTTTTCTCTGTAGATCACGAATTCATGAGTATTATGATCATTTTGTTATAATTTGAAATTATAAATACAGCAAACATCATTCCATGGAGGTCTGCGACCCTTTTCTCCATTTCGGAATGATTCTCAACCCAGATGTATTGTAGAAGGCAGATTTGCTTTGGGGTCTCATAATGGAACTCATCTGCAAAGAATTTCCTTTAAAACTCATGCTGCAAAATCTTTGTATAGCACTTCCATCGAAAAAGGCGAACAAGCTATGCCTATGGATTTCAACAATGAAAATCCATTCTGTGGTGATAAATTTGATGACGTTAACTGCAATTTATACAATGATTGGCATTCTTCAGTTGGAGCAATAAATGAACTTGACCCTAATGGAGGGGAGGGAGTAGAATATGTGGAAAGTTATAGAATATCTGATGCGGATGAAGGACTAATGGACTTTACTGGCCAACCAGCTGAAATTAACGATAGTTTGACAAGGCCTATGGAATCTGGTATCATGTCAAATAGCATAACAACACCAGAGAATCCCATCCCAGGATCTGACTCCATGGGGGTAGATAATGATTCATTATCTACTGTGAAGACTAACTTTGATGATTTTATTGGTGGTTCTGGGGACTTCTTCAGTACTTCTCTGAATAAGGGACAAAATGCTGTGAATAGCTCACTAGACACAATTACTTCCTCAATAACATCTGTCATTAAAAGCGCTTCTGAAGCTGTGGATAATGCCATGAGTGGAGTGTTTTCAGCTATAGATCAGTCAACCGGATTGGCCAGCAATAAATTAACTAGCTTTTCAAGTGACCTGAAGGAAGTCGGGAAGAAAGCCACAGTTATTTCTTTGGATGTGTTAAGAGGTACAATTGTTGCTGTGGAAGACTCTATAGCAAAAGGGGCTTCTTTTGTTGTTTATTCTTATGGATCTACCAAAGAACTGCTCCCTCCAGAAATCAGGGATGCACTAAACATATCTGAAGAAAAAACATTACAAATATTGCAGCCACTTGGAACATCTTTGCAACAGGTATAGCATTTTTTCACTTTAATGGTCTTATAATTTAGATAATTCAGAGGCAGCCATCAGTAAGGTGGTTATTTTCAGTCTAGTACATTGAATAAAATGAAAAAACCAAACCAAATCTATTCTTCTTCTTCTCTTGCTTTCTTAGTTTCCTTAATTTTTAGTAAGATTTGAACTATGTCACCTCATAAACAAATACATATTATTGATCTATGAAATCCTTCTGCCAGAGTCATCTGCTAGTGTTTTAGCTACTTAACAGTTCTAGTTGAAGAATCATGGTAGACCTCTGTAGTATCATTGTATTTGAGATATATCCACTCAAATATGAGCATGTTGAGTTTAACTTTCTCTGATGATACTGTATTTCATACCCCTCAAACAGGTTTACACTGCTTTTGAGGAATTGGAGAAAAATATTGGTTTGGATCCTAACGATCCACTTGTTCCATTCTTTCTTTTCCTTGGAACCTCAGCCACACTTTGGTATGGATGTCCTTTTGTACACAAATTAACCTCCTTTATGATCTGTATTAAAATTGAAACGTAAAATTTTCATCAGATTTCTGCAGGGTCTTTTATCGTGTGTGGGCGTATGGAGGTTACTCTGGAGATTTGTCTCCTCAATTAACTTTAGAGCTGTTGGCTGGGAAGGAGAAGTCTGTACTTATTGATGTTCGGCCCGAGGCAAGAGATTGTAAATTTTTCTGGCCATTTATTTTATTTTTCAGTTGAATTTAAAACATAAAATTCTGTCCATTTCCTGTTTTCAATTCAATTTAAAACGTAAAATTCTTCCATGACAGAGCCAAAGTCAACCAAATTCTCTTCCTGTTTGTATATCTGTTTATCTCAAGGGTTTCTCCTTTTTCAAAAATTTTCATTTAGCAACTTTTACTTATAGGATTATTGCTGGTTGCATCAATAAATTATTTACTAGTGTTCTGTTCTCTAACTTGCATTTTGATTTCGTGTTGCGCTTTGCCTTTGTCAAGGTTCTAAGAGAAAGAGACGGCATTCCTGATCTCCGGCGAGCAGCTCGGTTTCGCTATGCAAGCGTGACCCAACCAGAGGTTGGTTTAAATTTACAGTACAAAACAATACTCTATGGAAAAGAATCAAATTTATAGAAGAACCATTTCTTTAGAGTTGCTGTGTCTCTGTTTAGAATTATATCTTACATATTTATCTTTACTTCATCTAGGTTGACGAGTCACTACGAAAATTGTTAAAGGGTGGCAGAGACGTTGACAATTCCTTAACTGCAGTAGTTATCCGAAACTTGAAAGTTGTTCAGGTATATAGCTTTGACTTTTGCCTTTTCTGTGTTTTCTGCTTTTGGTTTGAGGATTGTCAAAGGGTACAAAGTTGTTTCCCTTCCCTTTCTTTGGTTTGATGGGGGAGGGGAAGTATTGTGCTTGATTTCACCAAACTGTATATTATAACCAACCAAGTGCATGTATAGATAGATATCTATGAACCCTTCTTTTATTAAAGACTTCTGCATCTGATGGTTTTGTTGCAATGTACTGCAACATTCGAATTGATATGCAATGAGAAATTTAGTTGGAGATTTAGACAATTGAAGTTTAAAGCATTGTATTAGTGAAAATTCACTGAAAATTCTTCTCACACTTTCCCTTACAGATATTAAGTGATAGTTCAGTGACTATTACTCTGTTGCACTGGTAAATTCTCATTGGAAGCTTTTTAATAAATGGAGAGTTATGTGATGTGAATGTAGCAGGGTTCCTGCTTTTTTATTCGAATCTGGATTTTGTGGGTGTTCTCTCACAATTTCCCCCCTAATACTTGTAGGACAGGTCCAAGGTCATTGTTATGGACGCTGATGGTACTTCATCCAAAGGCATTGCAAGATCCTTAAGAAAACTTGGAGTGAAGGCAAGTATTTAGAAGGTCAATTTTTCTTTTAAAAGTAAATAAGCCTTCAGCTAAGTCTAAATAGGGGGGTGTATATACTAATTTCATTAAGTGGTTAAAGTGATTCTAGCTTGACATATATTAGACTTGGTACTTGAATTTCTGGATACCTCCAAAATGCCTATGCATAGGATGCATTTATGATTTATTCAGGATAGTTAAACAAGAAATATAAAGAAAAGAAAAAAATAAAAGGAAATGAATACAGAGAAAGGAGAACATAACTAGGAACAGGTTGGAGAACTAAAGAAATAATTTGTGACCTGAATTTAAGCAGTGTAAAAATCAATGAAAGAGAGCGAAGGATGAAATATCTCTCTGACAATCTATCTGCTAAAATGAGAACAACATTAACATGTACTCTACTTTTCCATCTGAATACATGTTATACGAAGGAACCTCTCCCATAACATGATCTCTTTCCCAGTCACTGTTGATTAAGGCATCAGCTGTTCAATTCTCTTAGTGATTATGAAACCAAGTCTTAGGATTCAACTACTCTAGTGGGCAAATCAATCTATAAGCAACCTTTTCCTCATTTACCACAACCAACACCAATGCCAATATAAAATCTGTAAATTGGACCTTTTTACTGTAGATATTTTGCAAAGGGATGAAAAAAGGCCACTTTGCTTGTTGCATAAACATGCCATATGCTTTTCCAAAGGAAAAATTGTGTCAGGAAACATCCGGTATCTCTTAAACTAATTTTGATTCCGATTCTATTTTCAATAAACTACTTATTCTCATTTTAATATTTAGCAGTGATTTTTAACACTATATATGTTCTGCTTGAATCTCATATACAGTTGATTTTGACCCTAGTTTTTGTCATCTTAACCTCACTATCCTTAAATTGACATCTCTTACGATGCCTTTTCTTTTAATCCCTAGTCATTGGCAACAGATGAAAGAATATAATTCTCAATTTTAATCACTTCCAGAAAAGTGGAGGTAATATATTTTTTTTTATCTGATATCTTAGTATTTTTAATCCAACAATTTAACTCTAGATCCATTTAGGTCTGCAAAAGATATGTTATATTATATTGTAAAATGGTTAATAAACCTCATTTCCTTCAAGTAGTTCTTGAGAGAGAGGTTTAGCATAAGAGAGTATTGGCTTCAGGATCTGAGAGGAATACTTCACAAAGTATATTGTTAGTTCACCTTAGAGTTCAATCCCATTTTAATTCTGACATTTAATTATTCCATTGCGAGGTTAAACTTTACATATGTTAATACCACATATAACTGGCTAAATGCTTCCTAAAATATGAACTATTCTGGCTAGGGAAGAGAATAGTATTTGTTGTAGCACAAAAAAAAATTGTTCATTTTGATTTTGTGAAGATGGATCTGCAGGAAAGATGCATATGTTGCTCATTAATTGGTTATATTGTCTGTGACAGAGACCATACTTAGTCCAAGGGGGCTTCCAGTCTTGGGTAAAACAAGGTCTCCGAATCAAGGAACTTAAACTTGAAACGGCACTTACTCTACTGAATGAGGTATTATTTCAATGCTCTTCCATATCCTCTTAACTTATGTAAGTGTCTAGAGATAATGAATTCCAACTAATAATCATTTATTAGCATTAAGTTTCCTAGATGAAATTGCATAAGTGTATGCCGCATATGATATAACTTACATACTCCTCCTTTCTCAATGTAGATGTCAACATGAATAATATGTGAATGTGAACTGTACATGATTCTTATGATCACTCTAGAAGCTCAACGATTCTAAAATCATTCTTGTGTATAGAAAGTACAATACACAGGATTGGATTTTATTCAACATGTTGCTAACTTACCATTGTGTATCACTAATATGTGCTATTCTTTCATGACAATTTTTCGAAATTCTCTTGACTAGAATTTGTGACCATTTTCAGGAAGCTGAGGCAATACTGGAAGAGATAAGTCCTTCTCCATTGCAAATCCTTGGTTATGGCGTGGTAAGACTTTAGTGAAATGGATTCTTGTACTGTTTCTCTGTGTCGTTTGTCTAATTAGCGTCGTTTTTGAAATGTTTGTGCCTAAAGTATGTATTGAATGGGAATTGTAAATCTTTATGCAAGTCATGAAATAAACAAATTGCAACGTCCCTCTGGAAGTTTCATTTATGTAAGAAGAAAAAGAGTGCATGGATAGCTCTTTTATTTCATTTTTATACGTTATAGATAGATATATGCTTACATCAATTTTGAATTTTCCTGGGAGATCTGTTAAAAGTCAATAAAAGCGGCTGAACTTGGCATCCATCTTTACTTCATTGAGCAATAATTTGGACTCTTCTACATTGTTGACTTATTGCTATTTTCGATTCGTGGACAGGGTTCTCTTGCAGCATTGTATGCGTTGCTAGGTATGTATTATTTTCCTTCACATATTTAGTGTTTTTGATAGAATAAATGCAACTGAATGAGTGACAAACTGAAACTTGGTCTCTTAACTGCCTGCCAATAGTATCAAGGCTTGTTTTTAACTGTGGTTGATATCTATGGTAATTTGGATTCGATTGCAAACAGTTTCTGTTAGTCATTAAGCTTTGGCTATAAATTTATAGGAGAGTAATTTCCAAAGATATCCTATAAAGACTGGAAATACTTTGGTGTGGTTTTAAAACTGAAAGAGCCATCCACATTTTTGCATGTTAACCAAATGGAGTAAAATGTTGAAATGAGAACTTTTTTTTATAATCTCATCAAAGTGACAACTGTTGTGTTGCTCAATAGGTTCTCCAGATACGGATTTTGAGCTGGAAGATAATGCTGTCCTCAAGAATTGGGGAACTTGTGCAATATTAAGCCAACATATCAAAAAACAAAAAAACCAAGTGTGGAATACCCTCAGATCACTCTTTCTTTATGCCTAGAATAGGGGAAAAAGTGTCTCAAATGGAGATTCTAGATATTTGCTGTGTGAGAAAGGACGAATTTAGGAACCATATTCTTGTTAATTTCTTTTCTTTTAGTTGGGCTACAGTAGTGAATTATGAATTGTTATAAGGATTATAGTTGGAGATAAAATGGAACTTTTAGCTGCAGAAACTGGGAAAACTATTTTCTACAGGTATAATATTTTGGATCTTAAATGATCCCAGCTATTTGGATGCAAAAGGCAATCAACTTCTTTGCTTACAGCTTCACATGTCTTTGGAAATTGATATACACCAATTCAAATTGCCATTTCTTGTGATATTCTTTGTTGTTTGTCAAAGCTGAGATGATCATGCACTGCAACTCAGGATAGCTTGACTTAAAAAGAAAATATTAGATGACATTAATAACTCGGTTGAGAAATTTGAAGCCTAGAGAATAAACTTGCGAAATTGTTAACTACCAGCCAAACTGGTTGGTTATTCTTTTGGTCGTGTTTATTTCAATCTTTTCTATTTGTCTAGGTTTGTTTCCCTCAATGTAAATATAATTCCAGTATCTCTCTGGGCATAACCTTTTTGCTAACTATGTTTGTATTTTATTCCAGAGTGGGAGAAGACATTACAACTTATTGCTGTTGTTGGTCTCTCTCAGGTATCCATTTCTCCAGCTGTCCATGCCACACTTATTTTTATTTTTATTTTTTATGTTGGATTGGATTCATATATATGTGTTTTTTCATATTGACTTCATGTAATCACATCTCTCCTTAGTAAAATATTAAATTTGGTCAAAAAAAAAAAAAAAAAAAAAAATTAAATTTCATGAGTCATCATTCAATGAACCATTTGGTTAGATTATAACCAATTCCTTTGGCTGCAACATGTTTCATATGGTAGGAAAGAGTCCATTGACCTATTTAATTAATTCATTATGATAGCTACAATGATAGTCTGTCAGTAATTTATTTGTTGCTTGCCTTGTCAATTATTTTAGATTTCGTGGCTAACTATACCATCTTAGTGTATATAATTTTTCATGCGATGAATCAATTTTTTAGCTACCCTACGTTTGCTAATTCTTGGGTCTGTAAACTTACCAGAGTATATATCGACGGGTTGCTTCATACACGGGCCCTGAAGATTTTAGGCAAGACGTGAGGTAAAAATCTTTCCAACTAACTTATGTTTACTAACATGCTGCATGTTTAAGTATTACATTGCATTTCATATTTTCTTGTTAAAGTTGAAATGTATATGATCTCTCTATAAAAAAATTCTGAATGATTCATGTTGCACAAGTGGCCTGGTGTTACGCTATAAATTTTTGGACTGATGATAAATTAGAATTATCCTTTCCTTCTAACTAATAATATTTTTTTTTTTATATTGGGACTATTTTACTCTGAATGCTTAAAATCCATTCCCATCCTTTTAAAACATCTGTAACATAAAATAGTTATTCACCTCCGTATTCTAATAGCTCCTAATATGGTCTGAGGTTTCAACTGGAACAATTGTGTGGTACCAGATCAAAGACATGACTTAAGATTTATCTATTGCATATGTGCCTCATTCTGACCACTTCTGGGGGATTTACGACTGCAAGCACTAAGAGCTTGATCCTTCTGATGCGAGTTATTTCGTTGTGTTGAGGTTATTCTTGGCAGTATTTTGATACCACCGTTGCCGTTTTTATCTAGTCAATATTTAGTTTTTGCATTTTTTTAGTCACGTAGATGTTAAATAAATGGTTTCCACTTATTGTTTGTTTATTCATCTGCCGCTTGAAGACGGCTGCTTGCTCCCGTGAAGCTTGGCGCTCAGGCATTTTCATGGGCTGCTGGAAAACTCGAAACCAAAGGACTTAGACTCCCTACATCCCCTTCTTCCTTAGATGTTCAAAGCAGGGTGCTGCAAGCTGCTGCAAAACATGAATCTCAACCTTCAGACAGCGAAGCAGTTGGGAATCCATCCTCTGAATCAGCATCAACGTCCCCGATAAACGAGAATGTAGATTTTTCCGAAGCATAGATATTGGATTGTAAATCACTCCAGCATTTTTCGACTGATCTTACCATGTATAAAGAGTAATAATAAATGGTCAAATATATTGGAAAACTGAGCTTTGTACATTATATCAGATAATCTCAAGCAGAGGCAGCAACATTGCTCTTTTTTTTTTCTTGAACTGCACTCCCACGGTACTTCGTTGTTGAAATGGGTATAATAGATATAGATCAACATACTTAATTCATTCAAACCATTACATTACCTTGAAAAGTGTTCAATAGCTCATTTCAAAATATTGTCTACAATCCCACACACACACATCATGATAAAAGAAACAAGAGTTGATATGTTCAGTTGTTTAGAGCTGGTCCTTTTTTATTTCCCATTACAACCATCGGCGGTGGGGAAAGTAACCCTGCCTTGAAAAGAATGCCTCGCACTGGATCTGTTGGCTGAGCACCTACTGATAACCAATACCTGCACATTTCACCCATTTGATTTATCAGATTATAAGGACAACTTTATTTAAAATTGTAATACTACCATTTCCAGAGAAAGGTAATACTATATCTATACTCTTTTTTTATTTTAATATTATATCTATAAGCATGAAGCTTTTAAGCCTTAAACAGTACCAGAAGAACAAAATAACGCAAATATATCAAGTTTTGGACCGTTACATGTTGCAGTAAATTCTTAATTAGCACCATTAATTGGTGTAGTTACCATATCCAAGCATCTGAGTAGATTGGAAGAACCCATTTGCTTACAAAAACAAGTGTTGAAATTTTTTGTGAGACCAAAACAGTTGATGATTACGCAATTACGACGAGCAAAGCAACAAAAATGGATTTTAACAAGAAAACTAGTGACTTACTCCACTAAATCCAGTTTAAGCCCCACTCGCTTATCATCGTCTTTACCTGAACAAGAAATAACTAGAAGTTGATCATAAATTCATTGAACAAAGTTAAACGTAACGCATAAATTTAAAGTTTTCTCATAGTTTCTTATAAACCAAACAGAAGAGCATACCTGCCAAGGGATTGTAAAAGCCAAGAACTTGAAGATTCTTGCCGTCTCTACGGGATTCGCTATCAGCAGCTACTATCCTGTAAAATGGTCTGTTTCTGCATCCGCATCTCTCCAATCGTATCCTCACAGCCATTTTTTTTGGATAAGATAACTAACAACCAATTTGCAACATGAAAAAGGTTTATAGTGGGTTTTTAGGGCAAATATCTCATTTTAAGGTTAGCCCAAAGCCAAAAAATAACCTATTTTTAAAAAGGAAAATTTACAATTACCTCCTTATGTTTTACCTAAAACTACATTTTTCTCTCTGCAGTTTTTGAAATGGACAAAAATATCCTTACTTTATTGTTCTGTTAACATTTTCCTCCTTTCGTCTATTTTCTCTGTTAAAATAACAGTTCAAGGACCAAAATATAATTTTTACATGCAATTTTGTAAAAACTTAAGAATTGAAGGACTAATATGAAAATTGCCTTCTTCTTCTTTCCTTGAACAGCAGCACACGCAGACCATCGATGCAAAGCCACTGCCAGAGCTTGCCACGCCGTCATCGAATTAGCAGCGCACTCCACATCCACCGAACACCACTAACCCACGTGGTAGCCTTGGTTGGCATGAACCTAGACCGATCGAAGTCCTTCTTCTTCTTCCTTTCGATCTGAAGTTGATATTTTCCCGGTGATGACCGATCGATATTTTTGTTCCACCAGAAATGAAATCTGGTTCTTTAAATCCAGATCCCTCCCCTCTCTTTGTTTTCCAATCCAGATACCTCAAAAATCTGACTTCAAATCTCTGTATCTCTACCAAAACCAGTTTTCAAATCTTCGTTCCTCATCAGAATCAACCACTGAGAAGCTTTGTCAAAATCAGTTGCTGGACGAAAAACAAAGACTGCTGGAAGTTCTTTTCTCTTTCGATTTTCCATTTTCTCCTTTTTGTTTTCCACTTTCGATTTCAAAAACTCTCTCTGATTTTCATTTTTTCCAGTTCTTGACGACCAAAAATGGAGGTAATGGTCGCCGTCGAAGTCCGTTCGGTGGCTAGAAAGGAAGAAGAATGGTGGCTGGTTGGAAAAGGTTGAAGAAGACCAAAGTTTCAAAACAGTCCTTCAATTCTTGAGTTTTTACAAAATAGCCTGTAAAAATTACATTTTGATCCTTTAATTGTTATTTTAACAGAAAAAATAGACAGAAGGAGGAAAATGTTAACGGAACAATAAAATAGAGATGTTTTCATCTATTTCAAAAACCGCATGGAAGAAAATGTAGTTTTAGGTAAAATATAAGAAGGTAATTATAAATTTTCCTTTTAAAAATAGCCTTTCTCTCTCTCTCTCTATATATATATATATTTTTTTTTTTCTACGAAATGCTCGGAAATTGTCATATATTCATATTTTTATAAATAAAAAAGTTATTTATGAATAAACCGAACAGACAATTTTAGAATAATGAGAAATACTATTGATTAAACTTTTATTTCCCTGATTTATAAACTTACGTGATATTGAGCTTTAAAATTTCTTAAAAAGTGGTATATGGTTAATTGTTCCAAATATTTTAAACATCACATAATTTTAAATTTTTTTCCCCCAAAAAATATAAACAAAATGTTCTTGTCTACTATTTTAGAATAGTCAGTTTTAATAGAATTGAGTAATTTACATAATTTGACTTTAATTAGAAAAATGTTTTTATCGAATTGAGTTGAATTATTTGAAATTATTTCAAATTCTAATCTAATAATATTTTCAATTTTTTTATGGGAAATGAAGTATATAGGATTTTTTCAATTTTGAATGTAGTAAATAACACTATATTTTGAAATTTGAGTAAATAGCACATTAAGATATAGAAGAAATATTTTTCTCTTTTATTTAATAATTAAAAATAATAATAATAAAAAAGATAAAACAAAAGACATGAGAAGAACATTTCTTCTTCCTCCTCCTCCTCTAGGCCGCCACCACCAACGCCCAATCTGCAACACATCAACTAATCTCCACCATTCTTGTTATCTGCTTCTTCTTCTACTATGACTAATATATGTACCATATGTATTGTTATATGTAACATATAGTATATATATCAGTGTATATGACTTTTTATTTCTTTTCTTAAATCTTAATTTCTGTTTCTGTTTCTATCTTTTTCAAAATCAGTAAATTTAATCTGAGAATAAATAATAAGAGGAAGAATTAGAAGAAGAAGTTAAGATTTATAAGTAGAAGAAAAAAAACATGTAAAAGGTTATATTGTGTTTTCTAGTCGTCGGAGACGGGTGCAATGTTTTCGGGTCGCTAGGGTTGGTGGTGGTGGCAAGTGGTGGTGAGGGGGAAAGGCGGTGAGCCGTTTATTTTTTGAGTTAGGTGTAGTTTAGGATTTTATATTTTAGTTTAAGTTAATTGTGCTATTTATTATATTTTTAAAAATTTGTACTATTTACTATCTATTATTTTAAAATATGATATTTGCCTCTAATTTTTTTTTTTTTTAATCTAAACCAAAATCAATTGTTCTCTCTATTTCAAATTCTCCCTATTTGAAATATGTTTAATTTCTTTTCTTGACATTTTGGCTACTCAACTGTAATTTTATTCTTATATATATATAAAAAAAAAAGAAAAAAAAAGAAAGCGTTTTAATTTAAGTTTTCTGGTTAAAGAAGAAAACTTCCCGTTACAATGACAAAGAAGAGCCTACCTACTCTCTCTCTCTCAGATCAGAATATAAGAAAACTAAACTAGCCGTTGGTAAAATAAACGGCCATTTCCTACTTCTACTCAGTATATATATGACAATTACGATGAGCGACTCCTCTTCAATTCATCCACGAAAACTCTTCTTTCTTCTTTTGAAATCTGAAATACAGCAAAAATGGGTGTCCTCCACCATAACCAATCATGTTCTTCAGTAGCTCAATCTCACAACCGAATGCACAAATCCTTCTTAATCTGCAACTACATTCTCTTAAGCGCAGCCTCTAGTTGCATCTTCCTCACTCTCTCTCTCCGTCTCTTCCCTTCTCTCTGCGGCTTCTTCTTTATCCTCCTCCACATCTTCACCATCATCGGTGCCGTCTCCGGTTGCTCCGTCGCCACATCTGGATCCAGCAAATGGTATGCGGCTCACATGGTGGCTACTTCACTCACTGCAATATTTCAAGGCTCTGTTTCTGTGCTCATTTTCACACAAACCGGCGATTTCTTAGGGTTTCTGAAATCTTATGTTAGGGAAGAAGATGGAGCTATTATTTTGAAATTGGCCGGCGGACTTTGTGTTTTGATATTCTTTCTGTTGTGGATTGTTTTAGCGCTGGCTTTTCTGTTGAGGTATTATGCTTTTGTGGAAGGAAACGGTGGCGATGCCGGCGGGCGTAGCGGCGGCGGTAGTTATCAAGATGAAGAGATGAAGAATGGGCCTTGGGGTTTTCGAGTTTAGAGTTTTAACTGTATAATCAATTAATCGTATAAGGATTGTTGTTATTCTTTAATTAATTAATTTATTTTTTGTTAATTGTATTGTATGATACTTCCAATCGTTGTCAACAAATTGATTAGATTGATTTAATTTTTGTTCCACAAATTATATTAAGCTTCATAAAACCCATGATGTAGGGGATACCATCCAACAATACTACTAACACATTGTCCAGAACTTGAGTCCACTCCATTATGAACCTGCTTCCATTCATCCCACAATCTAGTAGCTGCCATTAGAACTTCATTGCACGCTGGAATCTTGCTTTCAAATATAACCGAATTTCTATATTTCCATAACAAGACACTGCCAATGAAAGTGATCCTTCTTAAAACATCCCTTACTGCAAAATTTTAACAACCTTCATCCATTTCATCTTTCCTTGAATCACCAGCAATTTGTTCTTGCCTCAGCCTCAAATTAGACCCAAACCAAACAGTTTTTCTCAAAGGGCAATTGAAAAATAAGCGCAATTCAAATTCAACATTATTGCAAAAAACACAATTACCTTGCACATTTTTTTAGTCACTTTTCCAAATTAAAACCCACAGGAAGACCATATAACAACAACCTCCATAGAAAAACTTGCATTTTCCTTGGAATATCCAATTTCATACCAACTTCCACGGAAAAATATTCCTTCGTTCCTCCATCTCGTCATAATTATGCAATCTTTTAACCGCCTCTCTATACCTTGATTTTACAGAATGAAACCCATCTTTAGTGTGCACCCAAATTGACGATCTTCCTATTCCAAATTAGCGAGTGGAATACTTACAATAGCTTCTATATCTGATCGATTGCAATTTCTTTCAATAATATTCCTATCCCCACACTTTCTCTCTTTATCAATCAATTGGTTTGCTCAAAATAGCCCCCTATCGCTATTCATCACTGGTTCTGAAAGGAATTCCCATTTTGAATCCAAGCATCCATAAAACAAGCTACAAATTGACCATTCCTAATTTTTCAACGCAAATTATTTTCTAAAGCTTCTCCTCCATATAATACTTTTCCATCCCGTGAAGAATTATTAGGCATACTGACCCTTCCTAATTTTCCAACGCAAATTATTTTTTTACCTTTGCTTTGGTTTGCGTTATTTTACTTTACTACTTGGAAGTTTACGTTTGAGTATTTGGACTTATATTTGAATATTTAGATAAAATTCATTATTTCCATTATTTAGATAAAACAAAATGACCAAAATAAAATATGAAAAACTGAAATTCATTAATAATGAATGCATTTTGTGCAGGAATTATATGCATATTATGCAGGAATTGATTAATAATGACTGTATATTGTGCAGGAATTGATTAATAAATGAATGTATATTATGCAGAATTGTATGCATATTATGTATGAATTGGGTACTAATGAATGCATATTGTGTATAAATTGTTTGCATATTGTGCAAAAATTGTATGTATATTATAAACTCAATTTGTACCTGTGTTTTGCAGATTGTGTTATAAACTTGGACCTTCAACGAAAGGATGACTGATTTGATGTATAAAATAATATATTTTTGATAATTCGAATTGTAATTTAAAGATAAACAGCTTTTATATAACTGTTGCATAATTTGTGTGTAAGATTTCAGTTTTTTATATAATTGTTGAACAATTTGTGAACAATATTTCTTTTATTTAATTTTACTGAATTTTTTTTCCTTCATATTTTTATATTTTTTATTAATTTGTGTACAACTTTCTTTAATTTTTGTATTTTTTTTCTTTTATTTATTTATATTTGTTGTACCATTTTTGTACAACTATTATACAATTTTGTACAAAATTACTGTTATACATGATTATTTTAGTTATTAGCATTTTTTAACGCTCGTATCTCGTGACCACTCCTTTAGCCACTTGTTATGTGATTTTACAATATTCAAAATTTTTATTTAATTATATTTGTTAATTATATAGAAATTTAATTATTTACATATAAAAAAATTTGTATTAATTTAAATAGTAATATTGATTAAACATCATAAATCATAAATAAAATATTAATCTAATAGAGACAAATGTAAAATTATAATGTAGAGTTTAATCTATAATATATGTAAAAGAGCGAATAGAGAGACATTGGCTTTGTCCAAAACACCCCATAAATTCAATATAATCAAGGATAAAGTTATTTTTATGTAATTATTTATAATAATTAATTAATTAAATTCAAATCTTATAATACACTTTTAATTATTAATTAATGAAATTCAAATCTTATTCTAATAAGAAATACTATCCCATTTTCATATATATATATATATATAATGTTTTATTTTTATGGTATTTATTAATAAGTACAGGGAAAAACAAATTAAATATATAGGCAACAAAAAATTCTTCTACATGTAAAATAAATTGACATTATCGTGATACTAAAATAAGTTTATTGAATTATGTAATTTTTTTAGAATTCGTGGCATTTACTTAGTATTAAAATTTAATTTTTTATATTATAAATGAGTATTAAAATAATTTTAAATGGTTTGGAAAGTATTGGTACCACAACACGAAGATCAGAAAAACCTATTTAGGATTCCTAAAAAGTAGTGTTGGAGAATTACTTGATAATTTTGTCCAAAATAGGTTTGTAAAAAATATATTAAAAAAGAAAATTAGTAGTAATAGAAAATAGATTAATTTTACGTGTAATTAGGATAGTGTAATTACTATCATACATAATAGTTTGATAGTAATTAGGATTTCCACCCAATAGCAGTATTAAATTTTACTAGCGTTTTTAATATGCGTTGCATTTATAAATTATAATAAAATAAAATAGCATTATTTAATTATTTAATTTAAATTTAATTAATTAATAATGAAGATAATATTTTTTTATTAAAATATAATTGACTAATTATAAATAATTATATAATATTTCTTATTATAATAAAATTTAAATTTAATTAATTAACAATTAAAATAGTATTCATTATTAGTATATGATTTGAAATTAATTAATTAATTACTATAAACAATTAAATTGAGACAGCTTTACCTCTAATAATATAGATTTTATAAGGGACGTTTTGGCAAAATCAAATGACCCCATTCTCATATTTATATATACTATAAATACATTATAAAATAGATTTTTGGGAATGGGCTATTTTTTCAATTGAAATTTAGCCGGATTATTTTTGTCAATAATACTATATTTTTATTGCTATTTTTGTCATATTTCCTCACTGAAATGAGTTTGTTATGTGCTAAATTAAATTAAATGGGCAAAACTTAATAAACTAGAGTACTAGACCATAAATAAAACTAATTATTATAAACTAGGCCCAAAGAACATGTCTTCAATAAGATATTGCTTGTAGTTTTGCAAATATCCCTCAAATCCAACCCTATAATAATTTTAATCATCAGATTTATTTTTTTTAATTAAATTTTCTTATACCTTGTTATAGATAAATTATAATTCTCCTTCTTATATGTAGATAGTAAAAAAGGATGGAGAATGAGTATCCTAGGACTTTGCAATAAATATATTTCTAAAAATAAAAAGTCTTAGAGCAAATTTAGGTTCAACATTGAGGAATAAAACAAAAATTAATAATAATAAAAAAAAAAGCCCACTCTCTTCCTCTCCTCGAGAACCCAACAACACTTTCTGTAAAAGCATCCTGGTCCTGGGGTGTTCTGTATCTCTCAATCAGTGAGCGAATATATTCTGCAAAATGGTTGAAGAAGAGATTGGGTGAATTTGAATAAAGCATATATGCTTTTTTTTAGACTGGTCCTTTTGCGGTCATTTGTGTTTAGGCTGGTCCTTTTTCTACTGTGTTGTGTTGTGGTTTTTCAATGAAGAAGATTTAAAGATGCTGCTGGATGATAAGGTTTTCAATTTGACTCAAAATTCGTTTCCAATTTGGGGTCTGCTTCACATAATTAATACTTATCATTGGGTTGGGAGATTAAAAAATACAGCACAACCTTATCTTCCATTTATTCTTTCACCAACATCTTTAATATAAAAAACGGCTATAAAAAATAATCAATATAAGTAATGGGAATTTGGATTCATTTGATTAGAATTAATTGTTTGTTGTTGTGGGAAGGAAACAGTGAGTGGAAATGGCAACATCCCCATGTTTGTTAATGAATCCGTTGTTCAAATCCCAGAAGCCAAACATGCTACTTTCTTCTTCTTCTTCCTCTTCCTTTTCCTCTTCTTCTTCGAAACACTCACAGTACCTGGTTATGGATCCTTCCACCAAGTACAAGAAGAATAAGAATCGCTTTTCGATTGTGTGCAAAGCAGTGGCCGTTGAAGTTCAAGGTCTCAACATTGCTCAAGATGTCACTCAGGTCGTCATCTTTCTTTTTCTGCTGTATATTCATTTTTTTGGAAAATTTGACTTATGTTTGACCTATTTAACTGTTTAATCCCTCTATTTTTTGGAGATGCTACTATGCCAACGTGCTCCAATGTGTAGGATTTTTCATTTTCTTTTCTATTTTTTTTTAAATTTTTTTAAAAATAAAAAAGAGGTCGTCTGCATATAAAGACAGACGACCTCATACAAGACTCACTCTAAAATAAATGAATAAATCCCTTTATTTTATAATTATTTAATATTTTAGTCTTTTAGTTATTAAATGATCTAATTTTTTTAACTGAAATATGAATTTTATTTATAGATAAAATAATCAAAATATATTAGCATAATTTCATACTTGAAATAAGAAATACAATGATAAATAATCGAAACTTTTTGATTGAAGATAATCTTGGCATAAAAAGTTAATTTTTAGGGTAAAATGATCGTATTTTTCCAAATACGATGTCAAAATTAATTGTCTTCAATAATGTTCGTGAATATTATGTATTTCAAAAAACTTGTGATAGCTGAAATTTACAGAAATATTACTATCTATACTTGAAGATAAAAAATTTTCAAATTAAAAAAATCAATAATCCATTTGTATCTCGTACTAATAGATTCATGTAAGAATACATTAACATAATAATATTAAAAAATTTCATAGAAGAGTTGGATAAAAAAAAAAAAAAAACCTCTAAAATATATTTTATGGCCGCAATTTCACAAAATTGACTCTATGTTGTCAATAAGGGAAATATACCCTATTTTTAATGTTTATATTTGATAAATAACACACTAAGTTTAAAAAATTGAGAAAATAAAATATTTTTTGTGTCATTACTTTTTAACAATTTTGAAATAAAACATTTTTCCTTTTTTTTAAAAAAAATTTGGAACAAGTACTAATTCACACGGAACAGGACTTTCAACATTGCAAGCCTTTCTTTCTATAGAAAAGGACTTGTAGAAATTGACAAATTATATGACACTAGTAAGCTCTTTAAATGCTAGTTTAAAAAATATAATTAATTTCTACATTTGATTTGATTTTCTTTCTTTTTAGCCACCGAAAAATAATATTATTCAAAAAATATAAAATATTTTATATCAATTTAGCAATTGGAATATATTTTTTTTATGAGACAAAATTTAGCAATTAATTAAATTAAAAGAAAAAGTATATTTTGCTAAGGAGGATTAGGTTGCGAATTTTTTATTTGTATTTAAAAAAGGCTCATTTTCGCCCATTCATAATAAGGTGGACGAATTTTATCGCTGATACGATACGGGTAGCCGCACGCAGAATTGGGTACTTATGAATTATTTTCAACCCAAATTGGTGGCTACAAATGTTCCAAAAAGATGTAAAGTAACCCGTACTTTTTGTTTTTTGTTATCCCTAGATTCTACAATCAAATTAATGATGATTCTTGATGGGCCATTTCCAAAAAAAAAATGTTATTAAAAATATATTTAGAATTAATTTCATAAATAATTTTTTTATTAAAATTATTTCTAATAGTAATTCAGTAAAATTTATTTTTAGTTCCAAAACTAATAATAATAATGAGAAGAAGAGTACTGATATTGGGTGGTACTTATTTTTTAATAAATGCCCAAAAATATTGCTCTAATAATAAGTGATGATAGAAATAAATAAAAAAATTGAAATGCCCAAAAAAATTCACCGACGGAAAATCGTTCCAATTTTATCAGATGTCCCCGAGGGGATTGACTGACAGAAAATCAGATAAATAAATAAATAAATAAAGTTACATAAATATATTTTTGAAACAAAAGGTTACATAAATATTGATTTTTACTCTTAAAAGGTCAATATATATTTCTCCTATTTTAAAATTTGTATATATAACTTTTATTTATGTGTTAAACAAATTTGATGTAATTTATTATACACATAAAAGTGTGTGTTTTTTATGTATTGAATTTTTTTTTTTGTTTTGGAGAAATTTTGATGGACTAATTTCGATTGCATGTTTTTTAGTTTGAGGTAGGTGCA
Source organism: Croton laevigatus (assembly GCA_949640765.1). Lineage (NCBI taxonomy): Eukaryota > Viridiplantae > Streptophyta > Magnoliopsida > Malpighiales > Euphorbiaceae > Croton > Croton laevigatus. The sequence continues at coordinate 7,900 of CATIWJ010512195.1, read as the reverse complement.
TATGTTTTGTCTACAACCGGTATACACTAAACCTATCATTTTTTGAAATTTTGCATTTTTTGGACAATTTTGTCTTTTTTCCAATCCAGTGTATTGTCAAGAATATCCCAATTTATTTTTTTCCTAAATTTTTCATTTATTTGGTGCATTACACCCGCTATAGGGAAGTCTAGGCTCCATAATCAATTCTCCTTCTCATCTAAAAAAAAGTCCATTGAAATATTTATTTAGTAAGACAAAAGAATAAAACAAGTCATAAACAATTGAAATTTATATTTTACTCTACATGTGTAAAAGTAAAAGAAAAATTCAAAAGGTTTTGATAAAAAAATATTAATGTCTAAATAGTAATGCTTGAACAATATAATGTTTTTTAATAAATTAAAATTATAAAAAAAGAAAAATTTTAATGGAAATATTACAATAATATAATAAATTAAATAATAATAATATCAAAATAAAAGCTAGAAGAACACAATTTATCAAAATGTTATTGAAAAATCAAATAAACATAAACATTCAAAAGTAAAATAATACAGTTAATTTTTTTTATTTACATTTCTCATTTTCTCTTACATTTGGTGGTTTGAATACAGCTGATTGGGAAAACACCAATGGTTTACCTAAATAAGATTGTAAAGGGCTCAGTTGCAAATATAGCTGCCAAGCTTGAGATCATGGGCCTATGTGGCAGTGTCAAAGACAGGTCAGAATACTCTAATTAATTCTATGTTCTACTAGTTTAATTGGGAAGTATTTTTATTCAATTTATTTTTCTGTCAATTTCAGAATTGGCTATAATATGATAGCTGATGCTGAGCAGAAAGGATTTATAACCCCTGGCAAGGTATATTCATTTCTCTGGTTTTCGATTTTCGATTGTTCGAACATTTTAATGAATGTTAACCATTTTATGTATAGAGTGTTCTTGTAGAATCTACGAGTGGAAACACAGGCATTGGGCTTGCCTTTAACGCTGCTGCAAAAGGGTATAGACTCATCATAGCCATGCCAACCTCAATGAGTTTGGAAAGACGAATACTCATAAAAGCATTTGGAGCTGAGCTTGTTTTAACTGATTCTGCTAAAGGTCAGGAGGGTGCAGACCAGAAAGCTGAAGAAATTTTGAGAACAACACCTAATGCTTTTATGTTTCGACAAGCTAGTAATCCTGCTAATCCTAAGGTTAATTACTTGATCATTTCGTTTTCTAGGAATCTGCATAGTCCATTATAAGTTTTTTTTTTTTACTTGTATATTATAATTCAGATTCACTATGAGACAACTGGACCGGAAATATGGGAGGATACGAGAGGGAAGATTGATATATTGGTTTCATGTGTTGGAACTGGAGGAACCATTTCTGGAGTAGGCCGCTTCCTCAAGGAGAAGAATCCCAATATTAAGGTTAAAGAAATAGATAAATTTTCATCGCTTGAAGGAGTGAGTTTATTTCATTTTGTAGTTTTAACATAAACATTCCTACTTTTTGTTAGGTTATTGGCGTAGAACCTTTGGAAAGCAATGTACTTTCAGGAGGAAAGCCTGGTAACACAAAATACATATTACGGTGGCATATAATTAAGTTTGGCTCACCCATGAACTTTACCCTTTTTTTCCCCTCATTGAAGCATTGAACTTTGTACGTGATTACTTAGAAACTTAAAAATTTTCACGATCGACCCCTCTAAGTGAAAATTCAGGTGGCTAATGGGTCACTCGTGAAAGTTCATGTTTCTAAGTGATCACCCGCAAAATTCACTGTTCCTTTGATGAAAATACGTTAAAGTTCAGAGTTGAATTCATGTATTAGGCTAATTTTAAGTTTCATACATTATTTGTCTCATATTTTATAAATTTATTTTGTAATTGAAAATACAGGCCCTCACAAGATTCAAGGAATTGGCCCTGGTTATGTGCCCAAAAATTTGGATCGACATGTTGTTGATGAAATAATGCAGGTCCAAAATCTTGTATTTTTTTGCATTTATTATTTTTTAGTTACTTCATTTTTTGCTAATTAAAGGCGATTTTGATGTTGTGTATTTGGTAGATAGCAAGTGATGAAGCTATTGAAACTGCAAGGCAACTACCACTCAAAGAAGGTTTATTGGTTAGTATTTATAATTTATAACTTTTCAAAGCTTAAAGTATTAATACATTTTTGAAATAGTAGGTTTAATTTTATGTTTTCTTCTCAACTAGCACTCTTCTTTCTTGTAACGTTGCTTGTATTATGATATATTAGGTTGGCATATCTTCTGGAGCAGCAGCAGCTGCTGCAATAAAGGTTGGAAAAAGACCAGAAAATGCTGGAAAGTTAATTGTTGTAAGTGTTCTTTTATTGGATTCTGCCATATAATCATCAATATTTATTATTTAATCCAATTAAATAGATCAACATAATTAAAGAATTATAATTAAGTTCAATTAGGCAAAAAATTAACATGACAAATGTGTTTGCATTGTTGATTGATATCTGCCAAGAAAAATCAAATCAATTCTGCAAAATTCTCTTTTGTAATATGCAACTTACCTAAAATGATGAAACATATCTTAATCGTGTGTACAAATTGCTCTTCCAATAGTGGTTAGAAGCCAGCAAAGGTAGTAAGACCTTTGCCTCGAGTCCTAACGGATTGAGTTTGAACCCCTATATCCACATCTGGGTGCATAAGTTTATAACTATATTAAAAAAAAAAAATTGCTCTTCTAATATTTCCAATCTTTTGCAAACAATGTTATTGTTTTTGCCCTCATCCATTTAAATATGCAGGTTGTGTTCCCCAGCTTTGGTGAGCGATATTTGTCCACAGTTCTTTTTCAATCAATTCGAGAAGAATGTGAGAAAATGCAACCAGAGCCATGATACGCACAAGATGCTTGCAATTTTGTTCTCAAAATTTTGTTCTATGAATGAGTTAATTTAATAATGCTTCATACCTGAAAATGATCTAGATCAAAAGTGCTAGATCATTGTCATTTTTACTTCTAAAAAATAGACATGAATATTGATGTCAATGCAAAAAAGTAGACTAAATATAATAATTCCCATCTTGGGATATATATGTATAATTCATTGGATCTTGATTTTTACATATGTTTTTTTTTTCAAGTTCAAATATTAGTCATAGTTATCCTCATCAAAATACAAATATGCATTTTATTGCCTTGCAGCAAAATTAGCAGCAGGATGAGAAAAAACATAACTTTTGCATATGATGTTCGTTCGAGTTCCATTATATTTTTCTCAAAAACTTTTTCAAGACAAACAACTTGAAAATGGAACTAAGGCCTCTTGTTGCAAAGTTCAAGGTCCAAATTCGTCTGTTTAAAGGGTCAATTTTAAGTTTTAATATTTTTAAGGAGTATTTTTGTTATTTTTTGCAATTAATTTTCTAATTCTGTTTTTAAGAAAGATTAGGGTTTTGGCCACTATAAATAGGCCATTTTTATTGTAATTCGAATTATTCAACTTTATTCATATTTTTCTTTAAGAATTTGGTTGTTCGCCTTTCTTTCATAAGGTCATAGATTCGACCTTGTTTTCTTTCCATCTAATTAAACGACATTAATTAAACTTCTGAATCGAGTCTAAACATTCTTTACCCTTTCACATTTCAATTCTGCATCATTATGTATATGTTACACTTTTTTTTTACTTTAAGAAGTGCTTTTGTTTATGTACTTTTTTTTTATTTACTCATCCGATTTTTGAACACTAAATTACAAGTGCCGATTAATCTGGATTCGAACCAGGCAAGATCACTAATGGCAGCAAAACTCTTCCTACCGAGTTGTATCATAACTGCATTTCTAAGATTCGAACTTTAGACCTTTGGTTAAACTAGAACCATCCCTTAAAAGTTGATCTACGTGGTTTCAGTTGATTATGTATTTATTTGACAAAAAAGAAAAACCACATTTTCACCTCAAATCAAGGTCATCATTTGGTGTATTACACCAAACCTAACTTAAGACATAACTAACTAACGGCATTTATTAAGAAGCATTAGGCAAAGAAAAGTTAAATTAGTCTAAGAAATTAAAATTTTTAAAAATGATTAGTTTGGTATATGAGAGTAACTCATACACTGAGTATAGACATAATTTTTCCCTCAAATAAAATGAAGTTCAATAATGAAGCAAAAGTTTTTAACAAAGTCCAAAATTGAAGATTAGGAAAAGGATAACAACTAGGAAATGAGGGGCTGGTGTTACATTAAAAAAATATTTTGAAAGATGCACCACCTTAATTTATATATTTTTACAAAAAACCTAATTTTGAAAAATAATTACTCTGTTTAACCCGAAGGACAAAAAAAACCCCTAATTTTTGCAAAAGACTAACCTTGAACCAAAGTGAATTCGAAGATTAGATTTTCAAATGTAGGGTAAAACTAATAGAAAAATAATTTATTAATGCATGAATAAAAATAAAAAAGCAAACAAATAAATAATCACAAAGAACATAATAAAAAAGAGCAATAGGGGTACAAAATAGATTCGAATCTTTGGATCCTAGTAGTTTCAATGCGGGTTCGATGCAGAAGCACCCAATTTCTTATTCTCCATGAATCTGCAATAAAAAAAAAAAAAAAAGAAAACTCAACAAAAATGACTTAAAAAGCGAAACTGAAATAATAAACAAAAACTAAACAGCTGTAAACTAAATATAAATTTTTTGTAAATGAGTTGAAAGTAGGTAGTAAACCAAAAATGAAAATTGAAAAGAAATAATACAAAAAGAAGGTTTTTTGAGTTTATTAAACCCGCAGCATAGAATTAACTCTAAACATGGCTGCATATTTGATTTGAATTTAGAATTATGGCGGAATGTAGTTCTAAATCACTATTAAGTGATTTAGTTATATATTATATATTATATTTTTTAGGTGATGAGGAAAAATAAATTAATTGAAAAACTAGTTAAAATTCGATACTATGTACCGATTACTCGACCGAAACTAAGTTCAATCTTGAATTTGCCGGTGTTACACACAAGAAAATTAATTTTTGAGTTGGAGGACAGAGAAAATTTGAAGTGGATTTTTGGAGAAAATTTGATTTTTTTTTGTCAAAAAAAATTTAACTGTGTTTATTTGCTAAGAGAAGTTGTGTCATAGATTGTGCAAAGAATTGAATATAGGCAAGGGTTTGTTAGGGGTTTAAGAAAAATGGGTTTGTCTCATCATCAACAAACTCCTACTAGCTTTGGTGGAAATTCTTATGCATTTTTTATGGTTGATAATTTTCAAAATTCTTCAAGACACCTTTTCTTTGAAATAAGGATGAATTATTTGATTAGTTTTCTATTTAGTATAGAAGAATTCAAAATGAGAAAGACTATAACATCACAGTTATCAAAATGACCGTAGGAGAGAGTTTGATAATTAGAATTTCAATGCTTTCTGTAATAAACTCAGAATTTATAACAACTTCTCGGCACCCAAGAATCCAAAATGAAGTAGAGTTGCAGAACACAAAATAGAACGTTGCAAGAGATGTCTAGAACAATAATAAGCGATTTAAAACTATTTAAACACTTCTCGACTGAAACTACTAATACTGTTTGTTACATCCTGAATAGATTTTTAATAAGATCTAAAACAAGAAAACTCCTTACAACTAAAACTATGGAAAGGTGAATAAATCCAAAAAAAATATTAAAATTTACAAATGGTTTAATGATCCAAAAGTGAAGGATGTAAAAATCCATTTATAAATTTAAGGGGACTTGAAAGCAAATTTACTAGAACTTTGAGGTCTCAAAAGAAATTTGCACCTAAGAAGGATGTAAAATGGGAATCGAATCCATGCGACTTTGACTTTTGGCCCTTGTAGAAAAAAGATGGGCCAAATAATATAAACCAAGATTTTCTGTTATCAAAAAAATAGTCTCTCTGCAAAATGGCAACTTCTTCTTCTCTGTTGATGACTCCATTGAAGTCGTCAATCTTCAAATCCCAGAAGCCAGACTTGCTGACGCTTTCTTCCTCTTCTTCTCTAACTGAGCTTCCCTTCAAGCACTGCCTTGTTCCCTCGAAGCACAATAAAAACTACTCTTCCCTCGCTGCTTCTGCTTTTTCTTCGATTGTATGCAAAGCAGTGTCCGTTAAGCCTCCGACTGAGTTGGAAGGTCTTAACATTGCTGAAGATGTCACTCAGGTTTGGTTCCTTTTCTGCCAGTTTGTAGGAATTTTTTAATTGGGTCTGTTTTAAATTCGAGAATTTTGAATATTTGTTTGGAATTCTTTATTGTAGAATGCGTGTTTCTGAACCCCTTTTGGATGAATGTGATGGATTTCTGCTTTGGAATTGGTTTAATTTTAGATAATCCGATGCTACTTGACTTTTCGCAAAATTGAGCTAGTCGCTATGCACAAACCATTTGCTTTATCAGGTTTTTGATTGAAAATAGGGGTTGCAGTTGAGTAGTACATATGCAATTATGTGTTATAGCTAAATTTAGTATATTATTAGCTATTGGGTTATTCATGGCTAGGCATGTCTTAAATCACTGAAATAAGTACCTAGTTATAGTTACTACATTTTCTTTCCATATAGAATTCGTACTATCCTATGATGAACTTTATTTTTGACACTACATGAGTTTCTAAGCCTTTGCTGCTATTAGTCACTCTAACAGTTTAGGCTACAATTCATTATTTCAAAATTACATGTTGTAATTGCAAATTTGATGAAATCCTAAACCTTATTTTTTTACCAAGCCTTTCTCTTTTACAATATTATCCACTGGTTTTGAAGGTTCGGACTGTTTTGTGCCTTAACAATAGTTTTTTAATCTATAATTTTATTGTTTTTCCTATTGCAAGGAATTGTGTCTGTCATACTATGTGAATCAAACTAAAAAGCACTGAGATTGCTGTTTTTTCTCCTTACTTCTACTCTCTTACTATTGCATTGAGTTCTTAATGGCTTACCATGTGAACCAACTGAAAGTTGGGATGAATCTAGAAATTTGCATTGGTAATGCACACAAATACTCATGCTCCTGCTCAAGCGTTCTTATGCATTATTATCTGTTCTATTGTTCTCTCTCTAAGTTGTTAATGTTACATATTTTAACCATGGATGACAGAACAATACCTAAAATGGTAGTGTCTTCTATAATCTACTATAATTGGGATAAATTTCGTCATTTTTATGTTTACTTTATTCATACTTACAGACACAAACTGTATTATGTATTTATATATATTACTGAGAAATCGTTTATCAAATTTGTTTGTAAAACTAATAAAAAATTAAGAGTAGCAAATGTGTAAAGGGATGAGGAGCAAAAAGATGATAATAAACATTTAAATATTAAACTTGGAACATATATATGTTTTTCAAAGTTAAATTATATATATATATATATATATATATATATATATTCCCCCTCAGGCCTCTTTCTAGATCTGTCCCTAACTAAAAGAATTCGGGTTATTGGCTATTTATTTTGTTTCCTTGGTGCTCTGTAAACAGCTTATCGGGAAAACACCTATGGTTTACCTAAATAATATTGCAAAGGGGTCTGTTGCAAGCATCGCTGCAAAGCTTGAGATCATGGAGCCCTGTTGCAGTGTCAAAGACAGGTATGCATAGTCAAGTCATAGTCTTAGTACTTAACATTTGAGTATCTAGTAGTTTAAATCAAAAGGTCTCAGTTGGGACTTTTCATGAAAACTAGCTCATATATTGACCTGGATGCATTCTTTAAACTTCAAGTATCTTTCTAATATCATCAAAGATGAAATTTGGTTCCCTGAAATGCAATCTGGAAGTTGTATTTGAAGACTGGTAATTATGCCTACAGAAAATTGCTTCTTTTTGGCAAGTGTTATTTTGTTTATGTAAAGCTAAAAATCTAGTAATTAAATGGTATATTCCCATT
>CATIWJ010511834.1:0-14653 GCA_949640765.1 Croton laevigatus | reverse complement strand
AAATGTTAAAAATGTTTGAATTTGGTGAACAATAGAGGGAAAGAGACAGATTGCCAGATTTCTCTAGCTATAGTTCAAATCACACTGAAGAAACAGAAAGTGGAGATTAATGAATTTTAATTTGATTGTTTCTTTGCTTTGTTACAGCTTAGTGTATATAATATACAGCTGTTTAACAGCTCTGGTCCCTTCTCATCCCTCCTTCCGCCTTCACTCCTTGAGCAAAGCTCTGTTTGGTCAGGTGTCTTTCACTCTGAAAGTGACATAGTCTGAAATTTAAGAAAAAACCACCATTGAAAAGATTATAATTCTTAGAGACCAGTTTCCGAATATTAAATTATACTAATAAAAATGTCTATTTGTCACGTGTAAAATGAAGATTTTCCCTTTTGAGATTAACCGCTTCATGTTAAAATGGTTGAGTTGAAAAAATGGACTGGCATGAATAATTAAGGTAATTAACCACGGTATCTGAAAGATGCTTCGAAATGCAGTCAATATGAACACCAGGACTTATTACCCGGTCACCATAGCACAAGATGATGAACAGGGATTTGCTTTCTGCCAATATATTATGTACATGAATGAAAGAGTACAGACACCATTGAAGATCTTCTGCAATTTGGTCTTTCATCTTTCTAGATATTTCCTGCAAAAACAACCACACATTAAATTACAAGAGGGGTCCAGCTCGTGATTCCACTGCTCTTCGTCCGAACATCATTGTTTGCAAGAAATATCCAGGCACATAAAAATTAAGAAAGCATTCATGCTGAGCAAAAATATTACCTAGCTATTTACAAGAGCATGGGTAAACCTAAATTATTAGTGAAATCAGCGCCAGTATTGAGCCCAGCGATGAATGGTCTCCACCATTTGGGGGAACAATGCACTAACGCTCTCATTAATAAGATCCTGGAAGAAGTGTATGGCTGCCTCATCATCCAAATCCAACCGAAACTTCTCTTGAAGCTGCAAGCACCAACAGAGCATCAATAATAAGAATACATATAGACATGATACAAGCTGAAAGGCAGATTTTGAGTGCAAACAAGGTACCTTAAGGATACTCTTTTCAGGATCAGAAGCTATGTCAGGAATATTGGAACCAGCCATCAGATGGAAGAGATTCAAAATTAGGTTACTAGATTTTCGGAGGATGTTATAAGCCTCACAACAATATGATTTGAATCTGGTATAGTATTGGCTGCAGATATAAAATCAGGAAATAAAATAAAACATTCTCAACTTTGTGCCATAAATCTACTTATATAGGTAGATGTACACAAAATAGGAGCACAGGAACATAATTTGAAAACAAAAGGAAGAAGACCTTTCTGCACCACCCATAGCCTCAACCATTTCCTTGCAGAGCTTCATTGGGGGTGGAAAGGGCTTAGGATCTCGCCCAAGAATAAAACCAAAGTCAACATGGAAAAGGCGCCCATCGTCCCTAAGTAGAAGGTTATCAAGGTGCCTGCAAACCAAGAACAGTAACAGCTTAAAAATCGTTTCCATTTGCAACCATCAGCAGTAAGTGGAATCAACAATTTTGAGCATTGACAGCAGCAATTCTACAGAACTCTGATAGCAGCAGCATATCATATATAGAATAGAATTCTGACCATATATCGGCATGAACTTTCAAATGTCACATTGAAATGACAATAAAGAATAAAAAAGAAACCAGCTTTTCATATTTCTTTCTTTACTTCACTCTTTGTCACTGTGTCAGTTTTCCTGGCAGTAAAACACTGCAGTCACTCTCTATAACCAAAGGCCATTGAACATCAGAGGGAGGGGGATGACAAACAATATTTCCCTTATTTTCATTTTCTCCCAAAAGTTATATATAAAACATATTTGCACTCAAAGAGGAATTACATATTGCAAAATGCTGTTAATAAGAATCAATTCCTACTCAATAGCCAAGACAAGATAATATCTAGATTTGCATACTTGCTGTCCTTAAGCCCACTCTTTCATAGAGCCACAGTGTGAAATGAAAATTAAACTTCCTATCGAATCAACAAGAAGCATATCCAAACACCTTCACTTATATGCTTAAACGACTACCTGTCTCCAATGCCCAGTATGTACGTGATGACAGAGTAGCCAGCACAGCTTTTTATAAATGTTTCAAGACAAGTGGCTGTAATGCCAAATGGTCCATGGTCATCAGGATGGAATTTCTGTAAATAGCTTATAATGCTGCGATGCTCAGAGAGAATCTGGATTTCAGAAACACGTCTTAGTAACATATTAAAAAATTTTTTTATTTCACTGATACACTTTGCACAATTAAAAATGTTACAGATTAATTTCCTAAATAAATGCAAGCCATTTTCGATGTTGCGCCATGAAAAAAGTGCATAAAGAACATTAAATGCAAATAATTGGAGGGCTTTTGATTCTCATGAAACAAAAGGAAAGAAATGAAATTAAGTCATTGCTGGATCTACTCCAAGGCATCCTGATACATTAAGGCCCAGTTTTTTTTTTTTTTTTTTGTCTTTCCTTTTGTTTCCCTTATTTGTTTTCAGATCAAAATGGGGGTTATGAACAAAATTATCCATTTCCATGTCCTATGTGGTAATAGATTACATATGAGGTATTGAGAAAAAAGGTGCTAAACATAGAATTTATTAGAAGCGTTCGAGCATTTCTCAGACATGATAACAAGGAAAGAAAATCAGGTGCTATAGCCCCACCATAGCATAGTGAATTGTTTCATTTTTTTTCCAAAATTGTAATTGCAAACAATTATTAAATTTTCCCATTAAAGATGCATCTTTCAGATTATAACATACCTGAGCCAAAGATCGTGATGGTATGAACTCGAGCATGCCTTCATCTTGCCCAGTAGCAAGCACCTTATATGGAGTTAAGTGCAAATCAAGGTTTTCCAACTTAAGCAGCCGATCCATGAGATATACCATTTGAACAATCTACAAGACCGCATATATGAAGCATATCAGAACTATACCTCAACATCCCTCTCAAATACCCATCTATCCATATGCAAGTGTGAAAAAGCGAGAAAACAGGTAGGTCAAAGTAGCAATTCTACAGGCCCAGGACTAATTTCTCAGCTAGTGTAAAGCATTTACCAATTGGTCTTGCCGAATATCATCACCCTTCTTAAATATAACTTTGCAAGTTCCACCACTTTGTGTTCGGAAAGTCAAACGAAGTGGATGCAGTGCACTTTTAAATATTGATGACTCTGATGGTACAATCCCAGAGATTAGGACACCAGGAGCTAGCGGTGATCGTATTGGCTGCAGTTGTAACATACCAAAAAATTTTAAGTGATACAACCACAACAACAAAGCCTTAGTCCCAAACTAGTTGGGGTTGGCTAAAAAATGTTGCTTGATAACAATAAAAAGGAAAAGCTTTTGCAGCCACCTGCAACTCATAGCTACTAGAATGAAACATCAAAGGCTATAGAAGTTTATTAAACACTGTGATCAAGTGAGAAAAAAAATTTCTAATTCAATACTTACCTCTTCAAAATATGTAAGCTCACTGAGAAGACCAGAGAGAAGTTGTCTAAGCTTTTCAATCTTTTTCTGGGTATTGCCTCGGACATTTCTTACATCTCTCATTATCGAACACAATTGGGCAGTCAATTCTGTTTGACGCACCAAGCTTTGCCACAACTTGAATCCATCTTCTTCTCCATTTGGACCACCTGGCAACTGTGAAGAACCTGATACAATTATTGTACAAACAGAAGCAAGTGCACATCCAAATCATATAACCATCCTAAGTTCACGTTTTAATTTCTTAATATGCAGTAAACGATCGATTCTAGCACCACTGGAAAACACAATTCGCCTCACGGCATCTGAAAAATCCCATGTCCCATGCAGCCAATGAAGTGCCTTTTTTGTAGTTGTGGTTTTGCCAAATTCAGAAGGAATTGCAAGTTCAACAATTACATATTTACTGGCTATGTTTCAAATACCAAAATCTACAAAGTTTCTATAATTTGGCAGAAAATGCTGAGCTGTTACTTCTATTTTTACTTTACACTAGGAATTATGAAAGAATATTCTGCAATGCATACAGTGAACAATGTGATTGGCATGTTTATCATAGCATTTGGTATACACAAGGCCATATCTTCACAGGTGTGGTCAGGGTAAAACTAAATTTCATCTCAAAAATTCTTATAAGCTTCATCTGATACCTCTTCATGGAGGGAATAAACCAGAACAATATATAACAAAATCAGTGGCATCATGTCTTTGGGAAAACAAATTGCAGAAATTATTAATGAGTGTCTAAGAACTCACATACCTTCTTCATATTTTCTTCCAGGATCTCATGGGTAAAATAAAAACGTTTGGCATATGCAGGATCGTAAAGTTCCACAGCAACATACCACCGAAGAAAGCTAGCCAACGCAATGTTGTTTAATGCTGTCAAAGACCAATAATAATTTCAGATATGGAAAACAAATTAATGGCACATATATACAATTAAATGCGTAGGTGCATACAAATATACTACTGCAAGCAAGCACGCTAAATACATATTACACAGGCATACATCGTTGGACAAGGAACTGAGAAAGGCGAGATTTATCAAAGCGCTCAAACCGAAGAGCTTGCACCAACTGAAGCAAGTAACATTGCAGCTCTTCATCATCAGCTCTTTCAAGGACACTGACAGCATATGCACGAACCTGAGAAGCAGAATTGCAATCAGTCACTATTCAGAACGAACTCACTCAAGTAATTGTACAAAACTTTTACAATGCTACCTATACTTTCAAGGAAATTACGTCCTTAATAACATATTCAGATTAATAGATTCAACAACATTCACAACTTTCTCTTCCAGGATATTATGTGCCTAGAGGGCCTTTATGCACCATAATGGAGAGTGAAGTGCAACCTATTTTTATATGTACTCTTAGATAACACTTTTGTCCATTTGCTCAAGGTTGCCATACCATTATGGTTCCCCATTTTCGAAGTCCGTGATTTGAGGAATTTTGAAATATCATCCCCAAAGAACATCCTGTTCAAGGACCATCAACTTGATAGAAACCTAATAGTAATGCTTTGATTATGGTAGAAGGAATGTCAAAAAGAATAAAGCCAATCTTAAGCTCACCTACCTCTTCACTTTCAAAAACAGGAGACAGCAGCTCTAATGCATCAGATACATCAATCATTTCCCACCTATCCATCATTTCAAGTGCCTGTTTTGCTTCCTGCAAATGCATCAACCGGGATAACAGTCTTCAGAAGCAGTCTATATCTTTACCACCAACAAAATCAACTTGCTAATTAAGGAAAAACAATGGTTGATGAAATGATTCACAACTGAATACACCTTTCAAGAACCCAAATGATATCATTAATATCTAAAAATTTACACATTACACAAGATAAAATGGAAACAGATAAAGGAATTAAGAAACAATAGAAAGATAAACCACTGTTTCAACTAGTTGGCCAGGACATAAAATTGCAGGACTATCAATAATCAAGGATAAAATAACACTGACCTGAACATCACTCCATTCAACACATCGAAGAAACTTTGTAAGGGCCCTCTTTTCAGACATCAATGAGAAACGGAATTTCCAAAGGAGCTGTCTCTCATCTCCATTCAAAGTCCTTGTCGGTGGGTACTTAAGTATTCTTTGTATAGACCTTACAAACAACAGAATAAAATAAGCCCTCCTCTAACTCATGAAATCAGCCAAAAAGAATTATCAGTAGAGCACAAATTACAAATCAATCCATACTAATACTAAAACTTTAAATAAGAGAACATTGAGGAGTCCCAAGCTTCATAACAGTTAAATAACAATAATAAAATTGAGCAATTATACTGCATGAAATCCTTAGTACAATCTCAATTGATATATCCACATCCAAATAACTAATGAAGCAGAAAATTATAGGATACATTCTCTTTCAACGTATAAATGAGATACTTGATATATTCAAATAAGAGAAACAGGAACAATTCGCAAAAGAATTATGAACTTCAAATGATTTTTATCAGAGTTCACCAGCAATTATATGCATCATTAAGACAGGAGTATTAAGCTTACTTTCTTTCGTTGTTGCTTGGTTTCAGATCTCTGTCAATGATACCACGGGTTAGACTCCTTGCTAACTTTAACTGCTTGTGCTCAGATGGATTTATCTTTCCTAGATCTGGATCCCAAACAATAACAAGTTCATTTGTCGAAGCTATGGGAGATGGTAGCAAGAAATTTGCTCCTGACTCCTACATGTTAATTAAACCAAAAAAAGGGGTTATAACCACATCCCATACCCCTGCCAGCAATGAGCATCACAAGATTAAATTCAATATCATGACCAGGATCTATTGTAAGATACTAGCACACACAGTTAGGCACTAATCAACATTTAGAATTGGTCACAAATATGAGTGGCAGATTCAGAGACTATAAACAGCTTAAAATATGAAAACACCCCAAACTTTTCATTTTGTCTTAATAACACCCTATTTTAAACTTTCTTTTATCAACACCCAATTTATCAATAGTTTGTATCAATAGCACCCTATTGGGTGTAATTGAACATAAACTTTGAAGGTAAGGGCCCTTTTGAGTTACTCTTACAAAACTTTAGTTAAATATACCGAGTCATGGTTTAAGGGTGAGTTGGCAAGATTGGTTTAAGTGTGATAGAATGGGTCGATTCGTAGCATATTTTGGTCAATTTCCCTTGGTTCAGGGATTATGTTATTAGAAATCAAAAGAGAGAATTCCCCAATTCTCCTCTCATTCACTTTGTCTTTTCCTGCTATGTTAATTGTTGACGAGGGCACTTCACCATTGTCTTCAACGTCCTTGGCCTTCTAACAACAAGAAATTCTCAAAGTCATCTCATTCATCCAGTTGAAAGCAAGGAAATGAAGAATCAATTTTTTTTCAACGATTTCTAGTTTTCTAGGAAAGAGATTACAGGCATGACAGTGAGAGTGTGAAGTGTTTCCACGATCAACCATTGAAATGTTTTTTTTCAACCAGTGTGGATAGAACCCAAATCAAGGATTCTACTGTTGCCATTTATGGAATGTAAGTTTCTGATTTTGAAATGCAAAGATATGCTTGTAACTTGAAGGAAGGATTAAAAAATGGTGGCGGGTCGCCGGAAGATGGTTTTCTTTTCTGTGCCTATAGTTGAAGAAGAAGATGACAATGAATAGGAGTTGACAACAGTAAGCATGGGAAGAGAGTTCCACCCCCCCCCCCCCCCCCTCCCTTTCTCTCTCTCTCTCTCCCCTGATTAAAATTCAAATTACATATGATTTCATTTTTTGTTGTGCAAATCTATAAACTCATCCCTGAATTTTTAGAAAAAAGACTTTCATGGCACCTTAAATTATATTCACTAAATCTTCGTTGATGAATATGCATCCTACCTTGTTTTATATGGTCGTTTTTAAATATTCAATATGTGTGTGTGTGCACACAACAATGGTAAATTCATCCTTCCTTTATGATTTTGCTAGATAAACTTGCTGAGGAAGAAGACTATATTCATGAACTTTTTGGGTAAGTAAAATACTGAACTTTTATAGCAACATACTGAAACATTAAGCTTCTGTAACACACCCACATCAGAAGCTCAGCTTAATAAAGCAGCATCGTGCCTGCATTTAGTGTCCAAATTATTTTCGTTTTCCACTTGGTTTTCATATTGGGATTTTATGGTTCTGGTTTCATTACTTCAAACTCAAGACAGGTTTTTTCCTTAATGAATTAGGTTTAATTTTTGGGTCTAACCTATTTCTAAAAATCAGCCAACTGGTTCACGCCCCATTTGCCCAAAAGAATGACGCAGTGTTCTTATCATACGAAAAATAATTTAACCTATCCAAAATTTTGGGTAAAACTTACTCAAAATTCAAAAAGGCCCACTATTGATATTTTTGTTCAGTTGCACTCAATAGGGGTGCTATTGATACAAACTATTGGTAAATAGGGTGCTAGTAATAGAAAGTTTAAAATAGGTGTTATTTAGCACAAAATGAAAAGACTGGGGTGTTTTCATATTTTAAGCCTCTAGAAACTGTAATATAACTTAACATGATAACTGTAAATGGCATGTACCTGAAAAACAACTCTATGCTCAAAACTGCAGAAATCAACAACTAAGTATAAGTGAGAATTTCCATTTCTAGAGATTTCATGTCCCTTTATTTTGTCCATAGCTTTGAAAGTGAGACGATCAAGCCAATCGATGCACTGAATCTGTCCCCTCTCATATTTATTCACAAGCTTTTCCAAGCGCTCCAACTCACCGCGTTCTTGCCTAGGGACCTAATAACAGAATACATGGCATCCAAAAATTTATGACCAAAATTGTCACAAATCTTTCTTAAAAGAATAGCTAAATAACTAACCTTTCCTGGAGTAGTAGTTGGAAATGACCCATCAGCTTCTTTTCCTGGCCAAAGCCTAAGCTTTTGCTTGCCTGTTTTGAGTTGCATCTTACTGTTGAATAGAAGAATAGTAGCCCCACCAATCAATCCCTCATCTTTCCCACGTGACACATCCCATACCTAAATTTCCAAGTAGATGGACAACCCATGAGGGCTAAAATCGTAAACATGCCCAAGTGGGAAAAGGCATAACAATTTACACCAGGAAGGAAATGTCTAACATGAACAACCTAATATAAATTTCCAACTTGCAAATCAACTTAAGGATGAGCATTTAGCAGAGCAATAAAGTTATGGGATCTTTATTAACAATATATAAGATAAGATCATAAGTGCCGATCTAATCATAACTGCCATCTTGTCAAACCAAACCTTATTTCGCATAGTGATATGAACTTCAAACTTTGAAGCATATATAATAAGAACCTCTGGCCCAGCTCTTCGCAAGGGTTTTGCAAACCAGTAATCTCAACATGCACTAAAAACAAAGGTTGCCAGCTTAGTACACATCAGCACCATAAACCCCCAAACCAACCTTCACACACATATTCTACACAATCATACACTTATATCACATATACTACTTCAAAATATACCCAAAAAATGTTAAAGAACTTAAGCAAATAAAGTACAGACATACTGTTACAGCAAGCTGTGAGAGGGCGGTCAAGTCTCGATACTTAGTACTCAGTGTAATTAGCTCGTTCCAGCAATACGATGGTCCACAAGATTCCAGTCTACCAAAAATTACAAAATTTTCGATAAAAATAACACTACTGCACAAGAGAAGAAGCAATCGATTTAACTTATTGAGCTAACCTTGTTCGCATAGGGAGGCCAAACGGTGCGCCATCAATGTAAAGTGCACACTCAACGAACAGCTCCGCTCTTCGATCCTCCGCCGAGGAATCGATACCTACAAATAAAATTAAAGTGAGATAATAACAAATTGGCTCAATTGAGAGAACATATATGCTTTAAAGATCAAACAAAAACAGGAAAGCATTCAAACAAAATATGAAAAGAGAAAGGGAAACCTGAATTGGGAGATTTGGTGGAAGGCAACACTCCTTCTAATCTCTCGATGCGAAAGGTCACGGGAAGATTGATATCGCATGACAAGAAGAATCGAAACTCGTTCCCACTCATATTTTTCGATTTTTGATCTTGAATTAGTAGTTGTTCAAACTTGCGAAGGTGGAATTGTACACTTGAATTGGAGTTTTTGTTTGAGTGCTAGGTGGGAAAACAGGAAAAAGCAGAACTCGCTTACCCGCCGTATAGAGTATCGATCGGCCGGTCGTTTAACTGAAATCAAACCACGTTTTTTCTCTTTTAAGGAAGAAATCAAACCAAACCACATATTTGGGGGCCAATAACAATTTTTACCCATAAAGTACCCCTCTATAAATTTATGGGTACTTTTTAAGTTAAAAGTTTTAACTCCTAAATTACCTAAAAATTATTCTATCGAACCTTTTGTCCAATATTTAACAGAAGGTGTATTAGTTAAAAAAAAAACAGAAGGTGTATTCCAATTAAATCCAAATGCATGAAAACAGAAATAATGTTAACTCATATTGAAAATTTTAGAACGGCATCATTTGATTAAAAAAAAAAAAGAAAACGATAAAATTGGGTTGCAATTGAAATTCTTCCTCTTCATTCATTCATGCTTTTCTTCAAACACATGGCGTGCATTTTCTCTTATTGATGCAACGCAATATTAGCAGCATATCAGAATTTTTCCAATAATAATAAAATCAATTAAAGCATTCCTTTTAACAAAATATGCTAATAATAAATGCATTGAAATGGATTTGTGATGGTGTTCAAGTAGCAACCAAAGAAAAATCGAAATAGAAAACTTACCACTCAAATTTTGGAGTTAATATAGTAAATTTCTTTTCACTAGGGAAGTTTCGATCTGAAACTTATATGTTCTCACCAAAGTAATAGCAAAGTTCATAAATTTCCCAGAGTCGAACAATATGAAAGCAATTTGAGATTGCAATAAGACAAATTATAAACCAAAATCATATATATATATATATATATATATATATATATATATATTTTTTTTTTTTTTTTTTTTTTTTTTTTTGAAAGGCAACTAAATTCTTTTAAATGATATAAATTACATAAACTAATTCATTGATTCCAGAATCATGATTTTGAAAAGTACAAATCTGGTTGATAAATGCAATTGAAAAGAAAAACAATATAAAGTAGAATATAAAATTATTACATTATATTACGTTAATTTTTTTCTCCAACCAAAAATTATCTGCTTAAGGTCGTCTTGGAAATCTTGTGAAATCTGGGATTCTGTTTTGCATATATGCTGTCTTCCCTTCATTGGCTTCCTCAGTGCCATAGAACAGAAGTGTGGCATCACCAGCAAGTTGCTGAATCAGAAAATAATTGTTCATGAACTATATATACAAGACTTTTAAATGTATCAGAAGTATAATATAGTTTCAAGAATACCTGAAGCCCTGCATGACCATCATCAACTGCATTAAGAGCAGACTTGAGTAGCCGGATTGCGGTTGGGCTATTCCTTAATATCTGTCTACACCATTTAATTGTTTCTTGCTCTAAATTGTCTAACTGAAGAAGTACTATTAAGCATTATATTAGGAAGCAGACACAAATTTGCAGGATTACAAAACATTTGCTCTGAACTTGCTATTGAATCAATAGATGAACTCACCGGTACCACAGTGTTAATTAGACCCATTTTCTCTGCTTCAGAAGCTGTATAGAAACTTGCTAGAAACCACATTTCGCGCGCCTTCTTGGGTCCTATCTGTTTAGCCAAAAATCATTTTCTATAATCACTCAGAACTGAAAATAATCTTAAATATGTTTCCTTTTGAATCAAACGCTTGCTCACCAAACGGGACATTATGGAACTTCCATAACCACCATCAAAGCTTGCCACCTGGTGCATAAACGAGTTCATAGATGACATCACCATTTCAGTTCAGCAGTAATTAACGCTTCATTTGCTTTTAGTAGCAGAGCGTATAAAATTAAAGGCTAAAAATGAGTTACCTTTGGACCAGTTTGGCCAAATATAGCATTATCTGCTGCAATTGTTAGATCACAAACCATGTGCAAGACATGTCCCCCTCCTACAGCGTAGCCTGCAACCTGAAGTATCATGACCAAAACCCTATGATTATCTCATGGATTTGCATTTTTTGATAAAGGAACTGAAAATTTCAAGTTATCAATTCTAGCTACCAATTTTAATATGACAACTAATTAATAAGCATGTTAGAGAAATGCATACCATTGCTATTACTGGTTTTGGAATTCGCCGAATTTGTACCTACATGATTATGAAACCAAAGAGATTGGAGCAATAATTGACAATGAAAAACGCCATAATCAAGCTTTAAAAAAGAAGGAAAACCCATTTCAAAGGCCCTAAATTTTCTAGCATTGCAATTTAAAAGCACTATCCATTAAGCCTTGTGGATTGGTGCTGTTTTTGCTACTTGAACATGGCAAAGATACCACAGATATTCCAATTTCCAACAAGTAAAGCAAGATCAAATACAAGAACAGTTTCAAAAATAGAGAATGAAACTAGAAATAATACCTGCAAATCCAAAACATTGAGACGGCCAATATCATTAGGATCAGTATAACCATTAGAAGTTCTCAATGACTGGTCACCACCACTGCAAAATGCCTTGCTTCCCTACATCGAAACTTTTTGTTCATCCAAAATGGAAATTTTAACTATCTTTTACTAGTATAGAATCAAGCAATATAAATATTACCTGTCCAGTCAGAATTATGACTCCAATGGAATAATCATCTCTAGCATCATCAAACGCACGAATCATCTCCTTCACCGTCTTTGACCGGAATGCATTCCTTTTCTCCGGCCTATTAATGGTAATCTACGAAAAAAATCACAGCTTTTATGTGTAATGTTTGCTTCTTTTTTCTCAAAAAGTAAGAAAATTTTCCATTAAGAAATTAAACCTTTGCAATTCCTTCACCAACTGCTTTCTCATATATAATGTCGGTGAACTCCTCAGCACCGGCATTTTTCCAAACAACTGGGTCTGGCAATACTTCGCCATGGACTCTGTGGTATTTATCGTTCAATGATGTGGTGGATAGTTCAATTGTGCCATGAATTGAAGCTTCAGGAACTGGAATAAGATGGTTTGAAACAGAAGCTATTCTTCTTCTCACTGTGGATAATTCCTTTTCTGAAACTTTCGCCATTGTAATAATGGTTTTTGTCTTTTGAGTACGAGTTCTGAAAGATGCATTCGTTATTAGTTACTGTCTCTTTGAAATATTATTGCGATTGGATTAGATAAGATAAGATAACGTTAAAAAGAAAAAGATTAGATGAGGAGATTACACCGAAGCGGGAGTGAAAACGACGCCGTATGGGAAAGAGGAAACAGCGCCAGGCGGCTCCGTTGTGTAGTTTACCAAAACAAGGGTAAAAAAAAGGAAGAAGAAGAGGGAAGTGGACGGCGATTGCTCTTGCAATCTTCCTCGGACATCATCGCTATTTTGCGGGATGGCGAAGAAGAGGAAATGCAATTGCATAAATTTTCATAGTATTTAAGTTAGAAATCCAAACTTGTTGAGATTGGTCTTGAAGAAATTTTCTTTCTTTCTGAAATTTTTCTCTGGTAAGAATTTGATATTCTATTCCTTTTAAATTTTCTTGAATTTCTGTGATTCTTAGATATATGAATTTGATCAGTTTGGGATAAGATGCTTATCTACTAATTAGACTTGGGTGTATCTAATGGTAATCTAATTGCAGGATTGTAAAAAAATTAAAAAATAAAAGAATGCTGGTCATTGAAATTGCAAACAAGTTGTTTGATGAAATGTGTAAAAGAGGTTTGGTGCCCAACAACAAAAGCAACCGGTATGTAATTTTAAACCCGCTGAGTTTTTGTTCGGGATACACAATTGATTTTGTGTTCTGTGTTTTGGGTTGATATTTGTGACTGAAATTGGGTTGATGTTTATCAAGCTGATTTGATTTATGACTGAAATTTATTGGTGTATGACTTAAGATTCTTTTGTGTTTTGCGACTTAAATTGGGTTGATGTTTATGAATGAAATTACATTGATTTGTGACTGAAATTTATTTGTATATGCTTGAATACTGAAATTTGCAGTTGTGAGGGTTGAGATGGGCAATTCAAGCAGATACCTTTTGTATTTGGAGCACAATAATCTCTCCACTTCCTCGTCTCTAGATGATACTTCCAATCTTCCCATTACTACTAGAAATCTAGAACAGAAATAATTTTATCTGCATAATTTTTTTTATATATTTTGAATATATAGGCTAACTATAAACAATTCTCAGAGCAACACTAGTTTTGTGTAAATGTATATAGGCTAGTGTCTTCCAGTTGAAGATTGGAAGTTGTTTTGCTCTTAAATTAATTCCTTTAGTGTATATACATGAATGGGCTGCCCTTTTAGTGTATATACATGAAAATTGAGCATTTATTAATATTGAGTTAGATTAATAGTTATATAATTGAAACATAGAATTGTGATTAAATGTAGGATGGACTACTTGATTGAAAGGTTGAATGTATATGACATTGCCAATACATTCTTTTGGATGTTCGAGATCAGATTCAAGGATCTGATTTGATTATGGTTTGTACAGAGTACAAAATGAGCTGCTATTATAGGATTCTAGAACACTACTTTCTTTTGGATGTTCAAGATCAGATTCAAGGATCTGATTTGATTATGGTTTGTACAGAGTATAAAATGAGCTGCTATTATAGGATTCTAGAACACTTTTTTGCTATTTACCAAGCCACTTAGTTTACATGCTGTTTCCTTTGTTTTTTAACTAGAAATCAAAATATTGGTTTATTTACCTTTTTTCTTCTTTTTAATATGTTCTTTCTCTGTTTACTATGTTCTTACTCTTTTAAATCTGAAAAATAGGACTATGGTTTGTTAGCTGCAAGATATGGTATTTACAATTTTGAATTTGTCAGATTTTTGGTTCTGTTTTGGGCGTTTCTGCTGGATTTGTTGTTGGTAAAGAAGGGCTTATAGTTCACACGGTTACTGCTGAATGAGCCTCACCTAGCCGCGCCCCCCCCCCCCCCCCCCCCCCCCCCCCCCCCCCCCCCCCCCCCCCGCTCTGCCCTGCTCTGCCGCGGCTCAGCGCTC
>CATIWJ010511723.1:0-27401 GCA_949640765.1 Croton laevigatus | reverse complement strand
CTCTATCGGAGCCGGTTCTTGATGCTCTTACACAAGCCGGTTTCGAATATTGCACGCCTGTTCAAGCAGCTACAATTCCACTTTTGTGTAGCTACAAGGATGTTGCAGTGGACGCAGCCACCGGCTCTGGAAAAACCCTTGCTTTTGTAGTTCCACTTGTAGAGATTCTCCGGCGAGCCTCCTCTCCTCCTAAACCCCATCAGGTGATTCTTTTCTTCTTCAAAATAGTTAGAAACTTTTACTGCAATGTGTTGTTGTTACTTCTGATTATAATTGGGTTTTCTCAAATTTATAAATTTGAGCTTTGTGCGCTCCATTTTTTCGGTTATCAGTTAGAAATTTTGTATCTAATTCTTGCTTTTTCCACTTCAAAATGAATAATTTTTGCTGCAATGAGTCTTATAAATTTGAACGATGTTTCCTACAGTGTGTTGTAGTTACTCCATATTGTAAATGGGTTACTGAAATTTGCTAAATTTAAGCTTAGTTTAGTGCATTTATTAATTACCAGCTAGAAATTTTGTATCTTTTGCCTTTGTTTTTTAAATGTGTTATGGAGCTTAGATGTGAGTTTGTTTACAGGTTATGGCAATAATTCTCTCTCCTACCAGGGAGCTTTCGTCACAAATATACAATGTTGCACAGCCTTTCGTTGCAACTTTATCCAATGTTAAGTCCATGCTCCTTGTCGGAGGTGTAGAGGTGAAATCTGATATGAAGAAAATAGAAGAGGAAGGAGCTAATTTATTGATTGGCACACCTGGAAGGCTTTATGATATCATGGAGCGTGTGGATGCTTTGGATTTTCGAAACCTTGAGGTAGAGATTTTGTCGAATAAATTCGATTTATAGTTTTATATCATGACATTTGCAGCTCAAAAAACAGATTTCTCCTATGTTTCATTGCGCCTAAAGGAATATTCAGTTGAATTGGTTTATTCACATTCGTGTTATCGTTTCATAGCAGTTATTTAGTTTGATTTCAAATATCATGTCAAATATTTGCTTGTTGAAATCATATGACCTGAGGATTTCTAATGAGAATAATAACAAAATTTGCCAAAAAAAGTGGTTTCTGTTGGCTGATAGTTTTTGTTTGGTGGACCAGGTTTTGATCCTAGATGAGGCTGATAGGCTATTGGATATGGGATTTCAAAAGCAGATAACTTTAATTATATCTCGCCTACCCAAGCTTCGTAGGACCGGTCTTTTCTCAGCTACACAAACTGAAGCTGTTGAAGAGTTGGCCAAAGCTGGATTGAGGAATCCAGTGAGGGTTGAAGTTCAAGCAGAAACAAAATCTATGGATTGTCAATTATCATCTTCAAAAACACCTTCAAGCCTTCAACTTGAGGTGTATATTTTATTGACTTTTATCAATTCTAGGTTAAGTCAATTTTTTGGGTCATATGTTATTAAAGCATTTTTTTTAAGTAGTGAGCATGATCTTCCACCTTTTTGCAATATTTTGACTGATGAGTCTTTTACATTTCCACCATTTCCCCTTCTATTGTTGCAGTATTTGGAATGTGAAGCAGACAAGAAGCCATCCCAGCTTGTCGACTTTCTTATTAAGAATAAAACTAAAAAGACTATAGTGTGAGTAGTAATTTGTATTTTCCATTCAATGGGATTGCAATTAATCTTAAGGGTTATAACTTAAAACATTTTCCTTTACATGTGCAGTTACTTTATGACGTGTGCTTGTGTTGACTATTGGGGGGTTGTTCTTCCTTGTCTTACTGCATTGAAGGGTTTCTCTTTGATTCCCCTTCATGGGAAGATGAAACAGGTAAATTTTGGGAGATGACTATAATCTGTTGATATCCAACTCATGAACTAACACTTCACCATCTGAAATTGCATTTTTTTAATGTTTATAGAATGCAAGAGAGAAAGCTTTAGCGTCATTTACATCTCTCACAAACGGTGTTCTACTGTGTACGGATGTCGCAGCACGTGGACTAGATATTCCCGGAGTTGATTGTATAGTGCAGGTAGTGTGATACCTTCCGAGATTACTTTATTCTGTAATTTTTTTCAAGATTGAATTTAGGATTTCATATTAAGGTTTTTGACAACCTCTTCCAGCATCATTTCTAAATTCTAATTGGTGTTGGCCTTTCTTTTTCAGTATGATCCTCCTCAAGATCCAAATGTTTTTATCCACAGAGTTGGCCGAACTGCTCGGTTGGGTAAACAAGGAAATGCAATCGTTTTCCTGTTGCCAAAGGTTCAACTCTTATATCTCTCCATCCGCATCATCATTTATAATTAGTGGACAAGCTGTGTTATTACGTTATAAATTCGTCAATTCAATGTTGATTCTATTCAAGGAAAACATGATCTGTTTTGACTATCCTTATTTAGGAGGAAGCCTACGTAGAATTTTTGCGCATAAGAAGGGTGCCTCTTCAAGAAAGGGAACTTACAGACGATGCTCCTGATATTGTCCCTCAGGCAAGCACAGTTCCTCTTATAAAGCTATAATTTGGTGTGTGACGTTAGAACTACTTTCAATGCTCAGTCTTGTCATGTTATTTTCAGATACGATATGCTGCCAAGAAAGACCGTGATGTCATGGAGAAAGGTCTGAGAGCGTTTGTTTCCTTTATTCGTGCATATAAAGAGCATCATTGCTCATTTATTTTCCGGTTAGTAATTACATTTCTTTGAACTTTATTTTTTCTTATTCTTGCAAGCTGCGCGTTTCTTTCAAATTATTTAATTTGTATTTTGTTGTCCTACAGGTGGAAAGAACTCGAAGTTGGGAAGTTGGGTATGGGTTATGGCTTATTGCAGCTCCCTTCAATGTCTGAGGTAAAAAACCACTCGCTTTCCACTGTGGGTTTTACTCCGGTAGAAGACATCAAATTGGACGATATCAAGTTCAAGTAAGAAATATTCGCAATCTTTTGATGCATCTCATTTTAAGAACTATTTTTTAAAATATTTCATTTTTATTTTATGCTCAACTCGAATGTTTCAAGTATGGATATCATAGTTCTTTTATTAGACATATGTTGTGGCTTTTGTCCCAACCGCTTCTGCTTCAGATGATTAACAAAATGTTCGAATAAGTAATGAGTAATTACTGTAATTAGGGATAAATCTCGTGAGAAACAAAGGAAGAAGAATATGCAAGCGAAGAAAGAAGCTCGAGAGAAAGAACTGAAACACCAGAAACCTAATAAGAACCCAAATCCTGCCCCTACTGTTGTGAGGAAAAAAACAGCTAAGCAGAGACGAGCTGCACAAACGGTTGAAGATGAAGAGGAGTTAGCTCGAGAATATCGTTTACTGAAAAAGTTAAAGAAGGGAGCCATCGATGAAAGTGAATTTGAAAGGTTAACTGGAACTGAAGAATTATAGTAAACCTAACTATCTGCAGATGATCAAAGCAAGAAAGGGAACCGAAACTCTTGTCAGGCAAGTTTAAGTTATCAGAGCTTGTTTTGAATGCTACTACTTTCTCAAGCATACTAACAAAATATCGGCAAGAAATTCCAACCAGAGGCAGAAAAAGGTGAGTGTTGTTAGTTCTGCATCTGGTCTAGATTCAAATTTTGGTTCTCATTCCAATTTTAGTCCTATCTTTAGCTGAAATCTCATGCCATTTTCACGTTCAGAGAAAGAAATGATGCAGTATATCTTTGATTAGAAATGTATACAATTTTGCAACCAAATTATATATTAAAAACAGGTATTGTAGTAGGCAAGTTTGCCACTTGATGGATTCTTGAATCTAACAAATATTCTGCAGCGGATTGCGTGCTGAGTTCTTTGTTTATTACAAATGGAAATCAAACTAGTGCTGAGTTCTATGTTTATTGCAAATGGAAATCAAACTAGTTTTAATTTAATGCATTGTTTAGCTCACGATAATAAGATTCAAGTTTATGTCGTGCAATAATCTTTTATTGCTCAGACGGCACATGTAAATGTAATGACATGATTTTTACCAATTCCACAAAATCCGGAATTTGATGCTCTCTTTCTTCAATTTTTTTTTTTCAAATATATATATATCTGGTAATAATTTTTTGGAAATACTTATAGATGATATCATCTATGAACCAAGCAGCGGACAAACTGTAACATTTTGACTACTTCCTTCTTCTCATGATGAATGTCTATGGCTGTTATAAGACGTGTTTACCAAAAGTTATTTAACCAGTTACTATTTTATCGAATGATAAAAAAACAATTTTTAGTGTTTTACCAGTTTAAACGTTAAAAGCTAGCTGATAACAACTATAGCCATAGTTTGAATAACTAATAATCATTGGATAATTGATAAGGTAACATTTATTGATGGGCGGCTGAAGATTTCTAAGTTAATTAATTTATTGGTTTTACGGTGGCCCTGTAAATCTTTGGTTGGATCCACCACTTTTTTTAAGGGTCCACTAGTTGAGTTAGTGACAACTCATTTTCTGCTGTTTGTTTCTCTGCAAATTCATTCCTAATCCAATACGAAACAAATTCAATTATTGCAATTATTACTAATTAACGCAGTAACAGACTTGAAAATATGTGCTGGTGAATTTGGCATCTTACTCGTTTAAAGAAAAAGGTTTGTTTCTCCATTCCAATATATGAAACAGTAATTGGAATTCGACTTATTTCTGAAATTTAGACTATGAACTGGATGCATTCTTTAATTTATGTGGAGAGCTAAAAATGAGACTTAATTCTGAACCAAGGAAATAAAATAAAATTAATTCCAACTTAAATATCACAAGTCAAAGTCTTCCAATCTAGAAACACTTTACAATAAGTCTTTATTGAAAGAAAGACTTTACTAAGTCTTGCTGATAATAACTATGAACAAACCAAATTAAAGTCATTTCCAAGTCTTCTTACAAATTTTTCCATCAAGTATTCATTGAAGATGACAAGAAGACCAAAACAAAATCACATATACATAAAAATAATCAAATCTCCATTGTTAATGTCAACATCTCTTTATTTTTTTTAAAAAAAGTTATACGGTAATACACACGATATATACGATCATATCAACACTTCTTTCATTTACCTTAATCTTTTGATACTTCCTTCTTCTAATTAATCATGTCTGTAACCAATATTGAACCTCCATTTGATCCATTACAACCTTCCATTCCCATCTCTTACCCATTAAAAACGCTCGAAGAACTTGAATCTCGAGCTTACTTCAACTCCTTTCATTACCCATTTAATAAATCTTCTGTTCCATCAAAATCCTCAGGTTTAGAAAATAGGCCAAGGCTTCTTGTTTGCCATGATATGCAAGGAGGTTATATTGATGATAAATGGGTACAAGGAGGAAATAATGAAAATGCTTATGCTATTTGGCATTGGTATTTGATTGATATTTTTGTTTATTTTTCTCATAATTTGGTCACTTTGCCTCCTCCTTGTTGGACTAATACTGCTCATAAACATGGAGTTAAGGTAATTTTTCTTGCTTTTCGTTCTGTTTTTCATACATACCAACGCATAGTCTAGTGGTACACATGTGATCTGGCAAAAAATCAGAGTTCGAATCTCCAAATTACGATACTTAAAAACACCAAGTTATTAACTTTTTTATTTGGGTTTGAAGGTTTTGGGGACTTTCATCACAGAAGGGGATGAAGGAATACAGAATTGTAATAAAATTCTTGCTACAGTGGAATCAGCAAGAATGTATGCTGAAAGATTGGCAGAGCTTGCTAAAGAATTAGGCTTTGATGGATGGCTGGTATATAAATATATATACCTATATATGCTTTTATAAATTTTTTTTTTTTCTCTTTTTTGTGATTCTAATTGAATTTCATGCAGTTGAATATAGAAGTCAGCTTAGATGAAAAACAGATTCCAAATTTGAAAGAATTTGTAAGCCATTTAACAAAAACTATGCATTCTTCAGTGCCTGGATCTTTGGTAATATGGTAAGTATATTATAAATAAAAGTAATATTTACAAAAAAACTCCCTAGTTTAATATATGTGATGGGTTATTTGATAATTGTTAATTTGTAGGTATGATAGTGTGACAATTACTGGAGTACTTAACTACCAAAATCAATTGAATCAATTGAACAAACCTTTCTTTGATAACTGTGATGGGTTATTTGCAAATTATTGGTGGCAGGTAAAAAATTTTAATTTTTTATTTTTCCTTTCAAATTTATATTTTCTATTTTTTACTGTTAATGCAAGGGAAGGATGCCTATATTTACACCTTCGGGTATGCGGCCCTTCCCCCAAACTTTGCGTAAATACGGGACGCCTTCGTGCACCATGTTGCAAAAAAAAAAAAAAATTTTTTTTACTCTTCTATAATTTTTGTTGTAGGAAGATTATCCAAAACAATCTGCTGCCGTTGCCGGTGACCGGAAATTTGATGTTTATATGGGAACAGATGTATTTGGAAGAGGAACTTTTGGTGGTGGACAATGGACTGTAAGTTTTCCATTAAAGTTTCAATCTTTAGTATCTTAAATGCAATGTAATTGTGATTATGTTCTAATTTTCCTTTTATTTTTTTTTACCAATACAACGTAATCGTGATTATATTATTATAAGTAAATCATTTTATTATATTTAATTTTTTCTATTTCAGTCCAATGTGGCTTTGGATGTATGTAAAAAGGCTAATGTATCAGCTGTACTATATGCTCCTGGCTGGGTTTATGAGACTCATCAGCCTCCTAATTTTCAGACAGCTCAAAATAAGTAATTCTCTGTTTCTGCAAGAATTAAATATATTTTTAATTGCAATTTTTCCTAATTCTTCTGTAAAATTTCATTGGAAACTTCAATTTTTTGCAGGTGGTGGAGCCTTGTTGAAAAATCATGGGGAGTAGGAAAATTTTACCCTAATACATTACCATTCTACTCTAACTTTGATCAAGTGAGGTTTTTTCTGCTTCATTATTATCAAAATATGCTAAAGTTTCTTCATTTCACTGCTATATTATTTGTAAATACCCGCAAGGACGTGGGGAGGTAGGGTCCGTGGGGGCGTTGGGCTATTTATGGTTGTAATGAATAATGAACAAAAAACATGTATTCCGAAAGTGGCTCAATGGAAGATGCATTCAATTCCTGGATCATATACTTATTGCTATTTTTAGCTGTAATCCAATCAGTACCCGCTAGTACTCTTACGTACAGATATTGCAAAACCCACCGCACAAGCATCCCTAACAAAGAAAAAAAGAGCAAGAGCTTTGTTATGGTTTGAGCTTTTCAGCTTATAAAAAATGCTTTTTCAAAAGCAGCATTTTGTTGCATTTATTAAATTAGTTTATTATCAGCTTAAGCATTTATTAAATCAGTTTACAAACAGTTTAAAAGCCTAGACAAATAGATAAATGAATATCTTTTAAGTTAAAAAGTGCTTAAAAGTAATTACTTTTATGCAATGCCAAACACCCTCGTTAATATACTAGTTTTTGAAATTTTTCAGGGTCATGGATATCTTATTTCTGTTGATGGAAGTCAAGTCTCTAATGCTTCTTGGAATAATCTATCTTCCCAAGGTTTTCAGGTATCCAAATTTTGAATCTTTTATATATTTTTTCTATTTAAATTTGTCATAAGTTAGCAAAAATTTCATTTCTTTTTCCAATTTTTAATGTTCATGGCAGCCTTTTCTTGAATTTAAAGAAAACCCAAATTCAGATCCCATTCAAGTTCATATAGAGTAAGTGTATATATAATTTTGTTATATTGCAAACTTTTTTTGTTGTAGTTATGAACAGAATGCAAGAATCTAAAATAAGCATAAATATTTTTTCTTAAAAAATGCAGTTTTACAGAAGAATCTTATAGTGGAGGATCAAAAATGACATTCAAAGGGAATCTAGAAGTTCATTCTGAATTTAAGACAAGAATATTCCAAGGAAACTTGCTTCTTGGCCAACAGCCTCTCCACATCACATATCTCGTAAAATTGGCAGGAGATTCTCAGTTAGGCCTATTTCTTAAGTTTTCCAATCCCAAATTACCTGGAAAAACATCATTACTCATCACGCCGCAGAAAACAAACATTCTGACTGAGGAATTTAGCAGAATTGTCACAGCAAGAACTGTTCGTGGTAACGCGGAAATTGCTCCAGGTTGGGTAATGCAGGAATCTAGCATTACAATGAATGGATTTATATTGACAGAAATTTTTGTTTCATGCTATAAGTCAAGTCCTGCACATAAAACCCTGATATCAGAACCAAATATTGACTCATCAGTTCAGGTTCCATCACCGTTTTTCGCAATTCTTGGAAGTATAACAATCAAGAATTCTAAAGCAAATCCTATTTTCCCTCCTCCTAGTTCTTGGCTAGTTGAGGCTCAGAATATCAAATGGGGTTCAGGTTCTGCAGGTTTTAAGACAATTAGTGTTAAGATTACTTGGAAATTGAAGAACGGCAGCGATTTCGAATTCTCTAAGTATAATATTTATGTTCAGAAAATAGCAAATTCAATGGAAGGGATTCAAGAATATATTGGAGTAGCTTATGTCGAAACTTTTTATGTTTCTGAACTTTCAATTCCTTCAAGTAGTTC
Organism: Croton laevigatus; assembly: GCA_949640765.1. Classification (NCBI taxonomy): domain Eukaryota; kingdom Viridiplantae; phylum Streptophyta; class Magnoliopsida; order Malpighiales; family Euphorbiaceae; genus Croton; species Croton laevigatus. Next base: position 18,861 of record CATIWJ010511723.1, on the reverse strand, counting down.
TAGTCTCAAGTTCTTTATTCAAGTTTGTGATGTAGATGGTTCTTGCCAGAAACTTGATGATTCTCCATTCTTTCAATTGAATGTTCCAGGTTAGCAATTTCTTACTAATTTTTTCCCTCTTGAATGCATTCTTGCCTTTTCTTTTCGACCAAAATTTATAGGAACCTGAGATTGAATTCAGACTTTTCTTGCAAACACTCCGATACTTAAGTCGGAGAATTTATAATAACATTAATGGTACCTAGAGTTGTCGCTGTGTGACTAGGAAGTCACTAGAATAGTTGTGGAAACAGCCTCTTGCAGAAATTTTAGAGTAAGGCTGCGTATTGGTCTGGCCCTTCCCCGGACCTGAACAGAGTGGGAGTTTCGTGCATTGGACTTCCTTTATTATAGACATAGCGATATAATTGATATATGAATAGGTAATCAATAGCCTTATCTGAAAGGGTGGCTCGAATAGTCAAGCCTGAGCGCTTTTGTGACAAGATACCTATATGACCATCCGCCGGAATGTAATCCCTCCGGCCACTGTTTACCATTAGTAGGATTAACTTAACTCTAGAGTGAATTTGCTCTAAGTAAAGTAAAAAGCTTATTTACTTACTTCCATTTTTAGCAGCAGCAGAAGCTCAACCTCATCAAGTCACTATTCCTATTCATAATTATGGAGACATGGTTCCATTAACCACTTCTAGATTTATTGCAAATCCATGGAGAAGATTTATCAACCGCCAAGATAATAAGGTAACATTGTTTTGAATTTGATTTCTTGTGCAATTTATTTTTTTTTTCTTGAAAATCTTTACTTTTATGGGGAGTATGCTAACATTTAAACCAAATATGCAGGCAACTAAAATGTGGATTCAAGCAAGTGATAAATATGTGATTGTTGGTTTGCTGCGAAGAGTTGAGAAAATGGATGGATCGAAGAAAGAAAGAGGTTTAATTATGTGTTTGGTTATATTAGGAATGATTTTATGGATTTTGAATCATAACAATATGAAAGGGATAATGCACTTGTAATGACTTGCGTAGTAGTAGATTCTATGTATGTTTCATGGAATCTTGAACTACAAATTTTCAGAGGACTATAAGAACTATGCAAATTTAATGAAAATAAGTTCTCTCTCTTGCTATATTGGTTTTCTTGCTGCTTGGTGTATGATTTTTTTTTTAGTTTTTACATTATGTTCTAAATGCATAGAATAGTAGAAACAACAATAAAAAGAAGAAAGCTGAGTAAATCAACCAAGTACTAGTAACATCTTAAGACTATTCAAAGAAAGGACTCATCATGACTACCTGCTATTGCGAAGCCATGGGTTGGAAGTCTCAGTGCGCAAATCTAGTACTTTCATGAGCATTAATAGCATTTCCGATGGTAATGTGGATTGCAGCGGATGTCTTGATTGAAATAGAAGGTGACAACGATTTCGTGGCTAACCATTTATTTATAGAGTTTAACTTTTAAAAAACTATCTCCAATGCAACATCTTTCATTTTCCATTTTCTTATTTGAATTTTTTTTCTTTCTGAGATCTACAATTTAATAGATAATCAATCACATAATAATTTTAACGTAGACAATGTCTAGCAGACCTCCAAAAATAGAAGACATGCTAGATATTATTTATTGACATGTCAGATGGACGATAGCATTGGAGATGGTTTTTTAAAAATTATATCCATTTTTCTGACATATCCATCAAATGGAAGTAATTTACCGTTTCATTAAATATACTCTAACGAAATTTAGTCAGGCACATGTGCATGTACACATTGTGTTGGCCAACAACCTCTCTGCCCCCTTAACCATCGCTTCAGCTGGGAATTGAACCCGTGACCTTCGCTTTAAGGCAGTGCACAACTCATTTATTTAATTATATCATCCCAAGTGCTAAGTTTTATGACTTGATCACTCTTGACCCTGAATCATGGGACAATTGCTGCCGCGTTGGCTTAACGCTTCTCTTGCTTTTGCAGCATCTTTTAGGTAGCAATGCACTTGAGTATCCGAATTTCGGGCGAATGAAGTCGAGATTCCGGAAAGAGACGGTAGAGAGGTGGAAGTGTTGTGGAACAAACAATATGTTAGAAAATGAAAGTTAACGGTAGGAGGGAAATTGGCGGATCCAATAATGGTAAAAATGGGTGGATCCAATATTGTTAGTCAAAGGAAAGGAGGGACTTAATTGAAAAAAGGCAATAGTACAAGTACTCACTAGCAATATTTTTGGCCAAGAAAGATATGGTTCTGTCTCTGCTTCGCGCTCACATAAGCCGGGAAATCTTGATTTCCCTATACAATTTCCTCGTACTACTTTACAGAATAATTCAATTTCCTTTCAGATTATTAGGCATGACGCGAGTTAAAGATCATCAAGAACAATCCTCTACTGGTAATGATGATGATGATGATGATGATAAGTCTTCTTTTGATCCATCAGTACCGTCAATTCCCATTTCATACCCAATCAATACCGTCCAAGAGCTTGATTCTCGAGCTTACTTTGAATCTTTTCACTACCCATTTAACAAATCCTCTGTTCCTCTCCCAAATCATGCTTTATCTTTGCCTAATAGGCCTAGGCTTCTTGTTTGTCATGATATGCATGGTGGGTATGGCGATGATAAGTGGGTTCAGGGTGGATCCAACCCTGATGCTTACTCAATTTGGCATTGGTATTTGATTGATATTTTTGTTTATTTTTCTCATTCTTTGGTCAATTTGCCTCCTCCTTGTTGGACTAATGCAGCTCACAAGCATGGTGTTAAGGTAAATGAAATTAGTTTTTGATTCTTTAGTTTATTTGTTTTTTTTGTTTCATTTTTACTGAATTAAGCCGTTTTTTTTTGGAGTGTTTTAGTAGGAAAGGAAGAATATTTAGTGTTGGTTTTGATTTCTGGTTGCGAAATGAATGGATGGAGGAATTAATTTGTGTAATGTTGGATTTTGATTTTCTTGAGTTGAGTAAACTTTGCAGAAATTTGAGCAATTACATGCACAAGGGAAAATGTTTTCTTGGTGTTTGGTTTGTAATTTAAAATGAATTAACTTGCATTGTGTTGTTTCTTACTTTTTAGAATTAAGAGATTTGGGCTGTAGCATGTGAGAAAGGAAAAATCTTTTTGCTGGTGATTTGTGTTATGATTAAAAATGAATGGAGAAGGAAATAGTTTAGATGGTGCTTTTTCTTATTTTCTGATGTTTAAGAAATTTTTTGTACAATTTGGCAGTTTTTATTGAAAAAAGAAAGATCTTTCTTGGTGCTTGGTTTTATGATTAAAAATTGGTGAAGGGATTAATTTATATATAGAATTGCTACTTAGTATATTGAACTTAAAGCAATTTCAGCATTTTTATGCAAAAAGGAAATATCTTTATTGCTGCTTTGTTTGTGATTAAATGAATGTGTAGAGGAATTAATTTGTACAATCCCATTTCTCTTATGCCATTTGCATTTTAAGGTGTTGGGGACTTTCCTCACGGAATGGGATGAAGGGAGGCTTATGTGCAATATATTGCTTGAGACAAAGGAATCTGCACGAATTTATGCTGAGCGATTGGCTGAGCTTGCTGTTGCTTTGGGGTTTGATGGATGGCTGGTATTTAGTTCTTTTAGCCTTAATGCTTCCAATCTGAATTTACATTTAGAGATCGTTTTAAGACATATAATTAGCAATGTCTTATAGGACATTTCTAGTAAACTATAGTCTCCACATGCTTTTTGTTCCACGATCTACCGGAGTTTGTTTATTGCACATACGGAAGGCAATTTTGAACATGAGGATAGCTGCTTGCAGATTAACATGGAGATTAATTTGGAAGTGGAACAAATTACTAATCTAATAGAGTTTGTTAGTCAGCTAACCGAGATCATGCATGAATCATTGCCTGGATCGTTAGTGATTTGGTAAGTGTTATTGCCACATTCTTGAAAAGTATGGAGCATCTTGAAATTTTATGACAAGTCACTTTCATGATTATTTTGAAATTGCAGGTATGATGCTATTACAACTGATGGAAAGCTTAAGTGGCAAGACCAACTAAATGAAAAGAATAAACCTTTCTTTGATGTATGCGATGGAATTTTTATGAATTACACATGGAAGGTACTGACTTCTGTTTCTCCTTCCTCTCAGAAGTTGATTTGCCTGTTCAATTTCTCGCAAGAACTAGTTTATCAATTATCTATGTAGGAACACTATCCAAAACATTCAGCTGAAGTTGCTGGTGATAGAAAGTTTGATGTCTACATGGGAATTGATGTATTTGGAAGAAATACTTATGGTGGCGGGCAATGGAATGTATGTCTCTTCAGTTATGCTTAAGAATCTTTATGTCATAAGTTCTATTGTCTTCTATAGTTTTTCCCTTTTTTTTGCCTGACTGTTAACATTGTTGCACCACAAAAAAATTTAAGTTGCTCATTTCACTTTTATTTATTTTTCAAAATGCATTTCAATTTAATCTTTAATTAGTAGACACAGAATATATTTGCACTTTTTTTTTTTTTTTTGGGTAACTATATGTGGTTTAACTTCTTTAAAAGTGCTTATGACTTATCTTTTTCACTTGTAGAAATTGTCTGTTTTGTCCTAATGTCCTAATGATTTTAGCAACAAATAAAAACGCACAGATTTATTTGTACTTCCAATATTAAATTCCATTCTTCACATCCATTAACTAGTTTAAAATATTTCTCTTCCCTTACATTTCAAATCCAAATTTTAATTTTCTAAACATTATTGAATAGAAAATTTCTGCTCATGATTCCATCCCATCTCCTTCCTTGCCTTCCCTTGAAAAGCCTTTCCCTACCGGTTTACCACATTTACACATGCATATTGTTAATCAACTGCTATAACTGTTTGCATCAGACACATGTTGCGCTTGAGTTGTTAAATAGAAATGATGTCTCTGCTGCCATATTTGCTCCGGGATGGGTGTATCAGACTAAACAACCGCCTGACTTTCAGACTGCTCAAAACTGGTATGCAGTTGCACTGTTGTTAAAAATATGAATATCATAAGTTAAGCTTTGATTTGGCTACAGTTTCACAAGTTCTGATGAAATCTTTAGCCTTCCAAGTGTCCCTCAAAAGCTACATAATTTGGAAGCTGTGTTATTTTTTTGTTTTGGTTTCCATCTTAGTGCATTTTTTGTAGGTTTGGTTTTTTTATGAGTTTCTCTAACTTCAATGGCCAACCGTTATGTTCTTCAAATATTAACAAGCATATTTGTACATCTGATCTTGTCAAATTATTTTTTGCCTATCTGCAATGGTTGCAATTCCCTTTTTCTCTCCCCTCTAAGCTTAAAGATCTTTTTGGGTTACCTAATTTCATTGAATCTTTGAAGTTTTCGGTTAATTGATCTTCCAGAGTAGTTGACTGCAATTTGCTTACAAGGTTGTTAACTTTTGTTTCTTTGCAAGCTTTCGTAATTCATTTTTGTACTTTGAAAATCTTATATTATTTGTTCAGCTGAGTTTCATAATCATTACTTCATTTTAAGCAGTTGGTGGGCTCTTGTCGAAAAATCATGGGGAATATCGAAGAAGTATCCCATAAGACTACCATTTTTTTCAAATTTTGATCAGGTAGCAACTATATCTCTATTAGCAGAAACAAACCTGAGTGAAAGACTTAAATAGATAAATATTTTTAACTTTACACTTTTTCCAGCATATGTTGATCCAAATATTGAGAATATTTCATTTTGTTCAGGGTTATGGCTATCATATTTCAATAGAAGGAAAACAAGTAATGGAAGCTCCTTGGAACAACATGTCTTGCCAAGGTTTTCAGGTCTGCGCCTAAAGAGATCATTTTACCGTACTGCCTTTAAATGTTTTCTTTTCCAATTTTTGTCACTTGAACCTTGCTTTTCTTTTTTCTCCCTTTCATTTTGCACATTTTGGCTGCCTTTCCCAAGACCCTTTATATGGTTGACGAACAAATATTTTCCGGAGGTCTCCATGATTATTTCGACTTTTATTCTGAAATCAACTGTTTTATCTTTATGTTTACTTTATGAAGTAGAATTTGTAATTCTGTTCCACTTCTGATGTAAATTCGAATTTTTCATTTGAAAGGCTATCTATCGAGTTGAAATCTGACGTAATTCACTTGACTGCATTTCAAAGCATTGTATTGTAGATTTCTGTGCTTACATTAATATTTTATGCATGTAATTTTGTGTTACTCTCTGGACTGATTATTATTATGTGTTCTTATCTATTTACTCCAATCTTTATGACAGCCTATCCTCAAGTTTATTGATGGCTCGAGTCCTGAAACTATTCAAGCCCTTGTTGAGTAAGTATTCTTTGTTAGGCCTAATACATAAATCGACACTTGAACTTTGTTGAATTTTCCTAGTGGAACACTCAACTGTGGGCCACCAATTTAACAACTTTAGTACACTATAGCGACTGATTTAACAATTGAGATATACTATAGCAACCAATTTAACCCCTGCAAGTTATAAGCCACGTAGATACGTCAGGTGGTAATTCATTCAATTTTTGACAACTTCATGTGGTCACTCAAAAATCTTCAAGTGCTAAAATGGCCACTCGCAAAGTTTAGGATTTCATTTGGAAATTTGTTGAAAGTTCAAGGGTTAAATTGTGTATTTGACCTTCTTTCTTATATTGTTCTTTATGCTGCACTGAACAGTATGATACAAATATACACAAACAAATGTATTTTCATGATATTGCTACTTCTGTTTTAAATTTTTTTTTATTTGGACTGACTGAGTTAAGAAATGTATTTCTAAATGGTAGTGTTAAAGAAGCATCCTATAATGGAGGAGGAAACATCACATTCAAAGGTTTTCTTGAAGACAATGCTCATTACACTACAACTCTCTTTCAAGGAGAGCTTGTTATGGGGAATCAACTCCTACACATTTCATATTCGGTAAGCTACCGTACAGAACAATTATCAATGGTATCATACAATGAAGAAAATTTGTCGATTCAAAATTAAGTTATTATTCCCCCGTCATTTGAAAACTGGATATCTGGAAAGGTTGCATCTCTGAATATATGATTATTAACTCTTGATTTCTGTTTACCAGGTGAAATCAGAGGGGGAATCACTGCTAGGCCTTTCTGTTCATTTCTCTTCAACCGCAAACGGAAACTCGTCAATTCTCATTGCGCCACAGAATTTGAACCAATTCTCTAACAAATTCAGTGAAGTGATTGTGGCTTGTCAAGTTAAAAAATCAGAAACAGACTCAGGATGGGTCATATATGAGACTAGCATTGGAAAGAATGAGCATATATTAACAGAAATTCATGCAGTATGCTACAAGCCAAGGCCTGTACATGATGTGAGATCAGAAGATATTCATCCGACCAAGTATTTCACAATACTCGGTCATATTTCCGTTCAAAATTCTGAAACAAACTCTTATTTTCCTCCATCTAGCTCGTGGGTAGTCAAAAGTGAAAATGTTAAATTTAGTTCTGATTCGGAAGGATTGAAAGTTGTCAGCATGAAGATTATATGGGAATTGAAAGACAAAGATGGTTCATTGTTCCCAAAGTTCAATATTTATGTACAGAAACTGGTGAAACCGGTTGGAGGAAATCCAGATGAATGCGGAGAAGGTGATTGCCAGATTCTTGGAGTAGCGCAAATTAAAGCTTTTTATGTGTCTGATCTTTTGATTCCTTCTGATGCTTATACTCTCAAATTTATTATTCAAGCGTGTGATTCTGAAGGGTCTTGTCAAAAGCTTGATGATGCTCCATATTTTCAACTTAATATTGATGAAGATTAGTGAATTTAATAGCTTTTAATGTTCCTTTGTCAATGTTTCCTTATGTAATGCTGATATATTTCTTGTAGCTAACTATTGTACCATTTCTCTTCCAAAAAAAAAAAAATATTTAACCATTATACTTAAAATCCAGGAGTGAACCAGTTCTGCTTTATTTTTCTTGCACTATTAAGTGAAAGAAAAGGCAGCCTGATTCACGAAACTCCAGCTAATGGATTTCAAATTTATAGTCTTGCATTAAGATTGTTGTTGCTAGTAGAAAATAATATTAAAACATTTGGTGCGCCATAATGTGATTTAGTTGAGATTACACTTTTATGGTAGACAAATCCGAAAAGAGAAATAGTTAGTGATAGGAGAAATTCTTAGGGCCTATTTGGTTTAGCTGTTTTAGACAGCTGATAGCTGTTGGCTGTTGCAGATAGTTGATATCTAATGGGACTAGGTGTTTGGTAAATTTGTAAGTAGCTGTTGTGGTTATTCTGTAAAATGATGGATAAGGTTATGCACTAATTTCAAATTAATTATCAATTACGATTATTGCGGGAATAAAAATTAAATGAATAAAACATAATGGTCAATAAAAATTTAATTTATTTTCGTACGGCTAAAAAATATAAAACTTGAAACAATTCTACTAAATTTTCATTTTATTATTTCTCTTTTTTCCCATTAAACTAAAAGCAATTTGATAACGGACAACATTAATATGAACTGTTCCATTTTCTAATTGTATTTCTTCTGATTGGGTATCATTCATATTGCTAAATAAATCAAGTGACACAAAATTAGGATTATTATCAAATCAAATAAATGCTGGATTACTAGAAGTTTTTCTTCAAATATAATTATATAGTGCCATTAATGTTATAACAACATCTCTTTAGGCAAAAAATGACTATGATTAAAGAATAAATTATAACTTTTTTTTTTTTATAATAACTGTTAACTTAAATATAGATTTTCTTAATTTAAGTGTGCCATTTACCACTGCACATACCAAATTCATAACATGCAAAAATCAGGTGAGAAACTACACCATAATTGTAAAAAAAAAAAAAAAATTATCAAAAGTTTCATTTTCATGTATCATAAAGTGAATTCAATGCTTGGACTTTCAACGTAAGAGTATTTACAAAAGTGAGAATAATTTTGTTTCATACAAAAAATTATTCCAGCCATTTTCGAAAAGCTTTGGCAAGGGGCTTTTCAAATCAGCTGCGGTTTAAGTATTTCATCGGCTATCAGAAGCTGAAATATTATTTAACTAAACACCAATCTCCTAGCTGATTGATCTAAAACAGCTACCAGCTGCGTCTATCAGCTAAAACAAACACCCCCTTAGTTGTTATAATCCTAATAGATTTATCCACAGATAACGTAGTAGACCGGTTTAACTATAACTTTTTTCAATGGCGGTGGGTCCCAAAAGCTACAGTGGCCTCATCTAAAGTTAAAAAAATGGGAAATTATAACAAATAGCATATTTTAAAGTTTTTATTTATTAAAAAGCACAATCTTAAAAAATAAAATAAATAGCACATTTGTATTTGGTTTTACTTTTATACCCCTATTTTATTTTTGTTGTATTTTAATTTTTTTTTGTAAATTAAAATTAAAAAAAGGAGCACAGTCTGGTAAAGGTCTGAAAGTGGTCCTGCGACCATCCGATAGTCTAGCAAAGTTCCAACGGAGGTCCAACGACCAAACCTAGTAGAGAGTGCAGTCACCCCTCCCAAAATTTTTGAAACATATGTAATTTCATGTAAAAATAAGACATAATTGGTGTAAGTCTCATCTAAGTCTGAGGCCCCATGAAGGATGTGGACACCCTACCTGAGCGCTAGGTAAGGTCGTCCTTATCTAGTCCAGGAGGGAGGTCGCTCTCGCCTTAGTAGAAGGAGAGCGCGCCTTACCGACCTCGACCTTCGGACCTGACTTCAGCATTCTCATTGGGCTAGGCTACTGGACCTCGAAAATCCAGGGGACGCCAAAGAATCCTATTAGACGGGGTTTTTTGGTCTTTCACCACCTTTAACTCCCTAAATAAAGCCTTTATCAGGCACCAGTCAGGACTAATCACATTTTGAGACTTTCATTTGTGGGGTGAGCATGGATTGAAGAAGCTAGCCAATCTTCAAGTCGCTTACCACTAAAAACGATACATACTAGAGAGAAAAAAGGTGTTCAAGAAAGGAGGACCAACAAAGGATAGATCCTTATTTCCCTTTACTTTTTTTCCCAAGAGGCAAACACCTCGCTATCCTCAGGGTAGGACCCATCCCATCTTTTTACACTGCACCCTTGGGTCTAACATATAGGTACCCTGAGGAAAACACCTTCCCTACTTATACAAATGTTCTACAGTCCTATTACACCATCCCACTTACAACTCTTACTCTAAGCACTTCACACTCTACCATAACCACAACATCAAACCTAACTTCTGCTCAACTTTACACCCAGGAGCAATTACTTAGCATACTTAGTTAGATTCTACAACAAAATTTCCAACTAGCCAATCTCAATAAAGGACAGACGCATGCTTCCCTACTGCTTCTAACTGCAGAAACATCGGGGAGTGATGGTCACCGGGCAACTAACCCTCGTCAGGGAGGATTATAAGAAAAATATGAGGGAAAATAAAGGAAGAAATGCAGAAGTAGATGCATTAAGAGAAGGAGGAGGTCGCGAGTTTAAGCAAGGTCGCCCTGGCAAGAGAGGTGGTCCGAGGAGTGAAAGGGAAAGAGAGAGATCCCCTCGAGGCGAAGAGCAAGGGAGCCATGACAGGGTCGGTTGGTATGATGATAAGGAGGGTAATAATTACGGGAGGAGTGGAAAAAGTTGACCTAGAGGTCACTACAAAAACCCATCTTTATTAAATATGCCACAATTTAATTATAGCTTCTAGCTAAGTACATTAATAATATGTTTTTATTGTTGTTAATAATAAATTACAACTAGGGGTATGCAAAATCCAAACCGAACCGATCAACCTGACCGAACCAAACTGACATGTTTGGTTTGGTCGAGTTGATCGGTTCGATTTTATATTTTAAGAAAAATCAGATTTTAATTCAGGTTAGTTCGGGTTGAACCGAAAAAAAAAACGACAATTTTTTTTTTTTTTAGCTAAAAATTTCGGGATCCGATCGAACCGAACCGACTTCAATTCGATCCAATCAGATTGATCGGTTCGGTTCGGATTTTAATATAGAAGAACTTCGATTTTCGGGTTGGTCGGGTTCGGTTTAGTTTGAGTTGAACCGAACCCGACCGATGCACAACCCTAATTACAACGGGTTAGAAAGTCGATTAAGTCCTAAAGAAGCGACCTCCGCTACATAACAAATTATCAATGCACCAGTAATATAATCAAGAAAAACAAAATATTTTTCATTCATATATAAACTTTTACAATATTCAAAAGGTAACCTCCAAGTCGTCACTAGCCAACTATATCTACACCATCATTCGGAGCTTCTTGAAGAGCGACTCGAGGCCGACCTTTACTTGTTTGGAGGGAAAAGACCTTTTCACTTCTGATTCGACATCTAGATAAGTTAAAGGATAAACCATATAAGGGGTAAGATCCTGCAATAGTAATAATTCATCCTCAAAAAGGAAGAAAGGCATGCAAAGCCCCTAGCACTATGGTTGGGCAAGTGACTTACGAAGTTATAAGCATCAATCCGGATGTAGCACAAAATGATGGAGAATAGGATGTTATATCTAGGATTGCCTCCCTCAAAAGATTTTAAAAATTTCCTAATACCAGATTGAAAACCTCACGTTAAAGGACAGAGATATACAAAGAAATAACATGTAGGACAACTAAGCGTACTGTTAAGAGCAATATGCCATTAACCTCATACAAATCCTATCCTTTTACCTATGGAGCATTGTAAAACATTTGAATCATAAGGAACTACTCATTGGCAACCTTGTATGCTTGTACAGCTCGGGTTACCTCTTCCAAAAAAAGGTTGTTGTTGGAGTATTGTCGACCTCGCATAATTGCTGCATCTCGAGTTAGCCCTTTTTAAAGAAGATCGCTATTGCATAATTGCCTAGTTGATTCTAAGGTTAGCGACCTCTCATGGAAAGGGTGGTCGTCATCATCCAACTCGTCACTATCTTGCCTAGAGCTAGAAATGTAAGATCTCACATCGGTTATGGAATGAAATTGGATATGATATATAAGTTAGACCAACTAACTACTTAATCAACTTGGGTTAATCATTTTAGCACAATGGATTGGGCCTAAGTAGTTGACGAAGGTAGTTAGGCGGATCATTTTTCAGGCTTGTGCGGTTAGACTCTGGTCTAGCTGCATGCCGGTCGAGGCCCCCGGGCTGGGCCATGACAATAATGGTATCAGAGCCAGTCACCAGCTGAAAGTATTGCCCGGTATGATTTGTGTTTGTGTTTGTGTTTGTGTGTCACAACGAGGACGTTGTGCGCAAAAGGGGGGAGTTTGTAAGATCCCACATCGATTATGGATTGAAATTGGATATGACATATAAGTTAGACTAACTAACTACTTAGTCAGCTTGGGTTAACCATTTTAGTTTAGTGAATTTGGGCCTAAGTAGTTGACGAAGGTAATTAGGTGAATCATTTTACAGGCTTGTGCGGTCAGACTCCGGTCTAGCTGCATGCCGGTTGCGGCCACCGGATTGGGTCGTGACAAGAAATATCTAATGAAGGCATGATGCAATGAAACAAAAGCGAATGAGTGTTTCCTTTTATAAGCAAAAAAAGTATATGTCCCTAGGCATCATAATGCCCCTAATTACCAGCTTGCCCTTAGTAATCTATTTATTATGTGAAAGGTAGTCAAGTAATTGACCAAGGACATCGAAGCATCATTTGACTGGAATGTTTTGGAATTTAGGGTGAACATAGCTCCTGGCAAATATTTCAATTGTAAAGCATTGGTAAGGTCACGACTTGAACTATAATAGCGACTTTGGCCAAGTTGATCCAAGACATGCAATGACTTGGACTGAGAGGGGACATCTGTAAGCCTTCTCTAAGTCTGGGACCCCGCCAAGGGTGTGGACACCGCACCTAGGCGATGGGTAAGGTTGCCCTTATCTAGTCCATGAGGGAGGTCGCTCTCACCTTATCAGAATGAGATGTCGCCTTACTAACCTCGATCTCCGGACCTGACCTCAACATCCTCGTCGGCTGGGCTACTGGACAATCCAGGGGATGCTTGGGCTCCAAGAATCACAAAGCTCAAAGAATCCTATTAGACTGGGGGTTTTCAGTTTTTTGCCACCTTGGACTCCCTATATAAAGCCCTGGTTATGCACTAGTCAGGACTAATCACAATTTGAGATTTTCAATTGACTAGTGACTTAGTGGAATGCATGTGTCTTTCTCTCCCACACGTCCTAGGTTTGAATTTGTCCCATATACTCGGGTATATATGAGCCATATACCAAGGTATATGAGAAAGTAGCAATGGGTCTGGCTGTAGGGTATAAGCGCCAAGCCATATACCCAAGCAGTAGTCCAGTAAAGCTGTTGAAAAATTATTTAATTTTAATTTTTATTTTGTGAGGGCAATTTTGGGATTTAAAATTTTTATTTTTGAAAATGTGTTATTTAATACATTTTTAAAATTTGGTGCTATTTAATACGTATTAGTTTCTAAAATGTGCTATTTTACTCCAAACCCAAAAAAAAAAAAAATTTAAAAGTTCTTAATTTTTTTAAATAAAAAAAACTTAAAATTAAGGAATTTTCTAATTCAATTAGAATTGGTGACCTTACTCAGAATATGGTTGCTACAAGAAGGTATAATATGTGTTTCCTTTTGTGTACCGGTTAGTTAAAATGTCACTACTTTTGTTGGTTGCAACAGATATAGCGGAAATAGTATTTTCTGCCATGAATCTCATTAAAACTCCAATCCGAAATAAAATGGGAGATCAACTTCCTAATAATGGTTAAGTATGTTATATTGAAAATGATGTTTAAAGGGGCCTCTTGAGCTCCAAGATTTAAGGGGTCCGTTGAATTCTATTGTATGCGGAATTTTCGAAATTTCACCTCTTTAGACTCCTCATAAAAAGCCATCCTCTTACATCATTTAGGACTAATCCCACATTCCTAATGAAAATCTAAAAATTTGATTAGTCCTTACTAGTGCCATATTAATCTAACCCATCAATTAAAATTTTAAATATTTCTATTTCGGTGGAAAAACTTGCTTTTATATATTATATGCTTTTATTATATAGATTGTAAGATGATATCTTTGGGAAGCATTTTACTTTATTAAGGATACAATGACAAGACAAGACAGCCCTTCTATTTAGTGCCAATCATAAAATTCAAACCCACAAAGAGACCCTAATAAGTGTAGACCAAAAAATTCCTTACTAGTGAAAGCAGTTATCATTAACAGGAAATGAGTATAGTATTTCTTGATTAATCATGATTTTAGAACATAGCTGACCACTTAATTAATGGCACTTATTGTTAGATAATCATAGTATTCTTGAAATTTTTAATGATTGAAGTCAACACTCCCACGTTTAATGGAATTATAATCTTTGACATAAATAGGATTAATACATGTAACTTATGGTATGGGATTATAATATGCTAACGTAACAATTTAAGTACGAGTTATCTAAAATGTAACAATTTCAGTATATTATTAATTTTGTAACAAAAATAACGTAAATAATAATCTTTATAACAATTTCAGCATTTTTGGAAATTAAGAACCAATTCGATATTTTTCAAAACATTAAAATTGCTCCAAAATTTTTCGTCTTTAATAAATTTCACTTCTTTTTAATTTTAAACCAAAAATACTCCTAACTCAGTACTATTAACCAATTTCATCATAATTTTTAAACTTATAAAATGTCAAAATCTATTTTGCCCTCCATTTTATTTTCAAATTATATTTATTTTATTACATATTTAAATTATTTAGAATAAATATTACTTAATTAAAAATATTTTATAGAAAATAAATAATTTATATACACAAACTACTTTCATTTAATTTAATACATATTATATTTTTATTAAATTATAGATTTAATTAAAAATTAAAATTAATAAAAAGTATGCATTTTAAAATATATATATAAAGAATAATATGTAATTTGAAAAATATAAAATGTACTTTAAAAGTAATATTTATAAATAAATTAGTTATTTTTTAAAAAATTTATTTTAAATTAATTAGAATATTAATTGAATGAAATGAAATAAGGTGACATAAATAATTTAAATATATCATAAAAATAATTTGAAAGTAAAATGAATGGAAATATAAATATTTATACATTTTACAAGTTTAAAATTATGATAAAACTAATAGTATTAACTTAGAAGTATTTTAGATTTAAAATTGAAAAGAGGTGAAATTTGTTAAAAATGAAAAATTTTGAGGCAATTTTAACATATGAAAATATTAAATTAAGTCTTAATTTAAAAAAAAATACTAAAATTGTTACAAAGTTTATGATTTATGTTGTTTTTGTTATAAAGTTAAAAATATGCTGAAACTTTAGTGTTAAAATTGTTATGTTACCCAGTTATAATGTTTCAAACCAATATTTCAAAATAAGTTGGAAAATATAAAATTTATAAAAAAATTTCAAAAAATGACATATTAGTAGTTCCATTTTTTAAATCTATAATAATTTTGCCTATTTTTGAAGACAAAATAGGATAGTATTAATAGGAGAATCTTCCATCATTTTCATATTTGAGGGCTCGAGGATAATAAATCCAAAAACATGTGGTTTTATTTACTTATTTTTTTAATTATATATGCTTCTATTCTATTCTATTTTTTTTCTCACTTTTCTAAGTGATTATATTGATTTGACTTGATTTTGATTTGCTATTTTTTTGTGGGCAGCGTGTGAAGGAAAAAAAAAAAAAAAGTGATGACAATTTTTCCATTAGAATAGGAGGTACTTGATTAGTTTAAAAAAAAAAAGAAGGTACTTGATTGATAATGGACAAAATGTACATAGTTTTATGCTAAAATCCCATCTTAACTACTACATAGTTTAGTGCTAAAAACCACCCATCTTAATGTACATAGTTTTATGCTAAAAACCCATCTTTAATCCTTGTTCTATTCTTTTACTATACTAGTAATCTTCATTTAGAACATGGAGTAAAATAGACTAATGGGAGTGAGGTTGAATTTGATTCAAATGTTTAAAATAATCTAAAGTAATTTTTTTAAAAAAATTGGACCCTCAATTTGATAAATGGTTTAATAAAGTGCGTTTTGAAAGTTAGCAAAAAAAATTGCTAAATTGAGTCAATTTGCCTAATTTGAAAAATAGAATCATTTTACACTAATAATTTGGTCTTTCTTATTATTCCAATTTTCTATTATTACGATCTTTCTTTAAAAAAAAAACTATTTTTTTCTATTATTAAATGTCATTTAACTATTCATTACAAATTCTCCAAAAAACTAAGTACAAAGAACTTTCATTAAGAGTTATTTACAAAGCTATAGTTTTGAGGAACTACAAGAAAACATCCATCACATTTTGTAAAATCTCATATCGGATATTGATTGAAATTTAAAATAATATATAAGTTAGACCATCTAACTACTTAGTCAACTTGAGTTAACTATTTTAAGTAAATGGATTTGAACCTAAATAGTTGACGAAGACAGATAAATCATTTTAGCTGCTTATGAAGTCAGACTCTGATCTAACTGTATACCTGTCACGACCCCGAACTAGGTTGTGATACGTTTCGTATTAGCATTAGGTGAGAAACATTGATAATGACATTATAAATCTTTAAGTGACATTGTAGACTACGCATATCTTTTCATAGGCAACACATCTCTTATATATGTTTAAATCTTTTTTTTTTCTTTTTGGTTCCCAAATCTTTCAAAAAAGAATTGTGAAAATATCCAAATAAAACAAAAGAGGAGCACCAAATTCTAATTAAATAATTGTTGAAATAAGCTATTAGTATTTTAATTGGTTAAAATATTAATTATTATCTTTTGACATAAAAAAATGTCTGTCCATAGAACAGCCATACAAAGCTATATATTGTTCTCCACTACAGATTTTTTAAGTAAATGCTCCTCATAATGTACTTTATTTTACTGAACAAACTGAAAGTCTAAAATTTTTTAGTAAACAAAAATATCACTCGATATAAACTTATGTGATAAATAAAATTTTGTTAAAAAAATAATTAAATAAAAATTATCTCCGTTCTTTATTAATTGTAATTTTTTACTATTCATCTTTCTTTTTCCCTTATAATTTTTTTTTTCCATTCTACTTTAAAAATTAACAACCCACATCTATTTAATATAAAAAGTGGACCTCACATGCACTAAAACTAAATTACATCTACTATAAAACGAAGGACATAATTGTCCTAAATCAATAAAAAATATCAAAAATTTCACTTATTTAGAAACTGAATATTTATCCTAAAATCTCAATAAATTAGAAACTGATGTAGTAACATTCTTTTAGAAAACGCAAAAATTAACATAAAGCTAATATATTTGGTTATATATTAGGATCATAAAAGTTAAAGGGGAAGACAATAGATTAGATTAGAAAAGAAGAACGAAACTATATATATATATATATATATATATAAACCCTCATAAATTTTAATTGTTAGCTAATATATTTGGTTATATATTAGGATCATAAAAGTTAAAGGAGAAGACAATAGATTAGATTAAAAAAGAAGAACGAAACTATATATATATATATATATATATATATATATATATATATAAACCCTCATAAATTTTAATTGTTTGAGGTTATAATTGTGTCTTTAGATAATTAATTAATTAGTAAGTATTCTTTAATATAATAGAATTATAAATATAATCCTAAAATAACTTTGGTAAAAATTTTAATATATCTAAAAATAACTATATAATTAATTTTAAATTCTTTTCTAGATTCCTATACTAATACCAACATAGAAAAGAAAAAACAACATATAGTTGAATTTAATTTTTTCCCGTGGTTTCCTATACAAATAACACTAAGAATAAGTATTTATTATATAGTTCTTGCAATAAAAATATTAACTTTGTCGTGTTTGATATTTATCAGTATTTAATATTGTCTAACTCACTTTATATTTCTAGACTATATTCTAGACAATATTTATATTAATCGTGAATTATGATTAATTTACATATTAAACCATAACTCTGAAAAATTAAAAAAAATAAAATAAAATAAAATGAAAAGATATCCATTAAAAAATAATTTTTTAAAATTTAATATACACGAATAAATATTTAACCACATCATTATTCACTCTCCAATTTTTTTAACACGATTTTATTTATCACATATTTTTTTAAAAAATTTTAAGAGTTTCAGTTTTTTCGGTAACTACTTTATGAAGACCGTTTACTTAAAAAATCTATAGTGGAGAGCGATATATAACTTTGTATGGCTATTAATCTGACGAGTACCACCATGCTAGGAAAAAGACTATAAATAGGAATATTATGAGGATATATTATGTAGTACTAAATTATCAAAGTGAAAAGTTTATACTATCCCGTTCTAGAAATTTTGAGATTTTAGGATAAAATTCAGTTCTTAAATAAGTGAAATTTTTAATAAATTTTGTTGAATTAAGACGATTATACCATTTGTCATATAATGGATGTAATTTATTTTTCGTGCATATGGTATCCACGTGAATTGTTATTTTTAGTGTAGAAAAAAAGAAAATTATAAAAAAAATAAAAATTAATAGTAAAACTCTCAATAATTTAATAACAGAGCTAGTATAATTTTTTGTTTTCTATACCAATATCAAAAAGGAAAATGAAGTACATATCTGCTAGTAGTATAATATGTGTGTTTCATGTTTTTAATTTTTATTTTAAGAATATTATGGTTCATAGTTTTTGAGTTTACTTTTTTACCCAATTTGTGTGCTCTTATTTTATTACGATAGACAACTAAAATTTCTTTCTGCGCCAAAATATTTATAATTTTGTCACACATTTGAAAATTATAAACACTTAAATTAA
>CATIWJ010511623.1:0-19883 GCA_949640765.1 Croton laevigatus | reverse complement strand
AAAAGAACTAGCAGTATTTTTTAAAAAAAGGAAATTGAAATTATTCTGAAACATGAAAAAAGTATTTAATATTTGGAAATTGAAAAAGATAAAAAGCACCTAGCCAAATTGTGGGCTGGACAGTGATCATCACTCATCAGCCTATCTTCTGTGAGAGACGGGCCCACGCGCTTTTCTTACTACTATTTAAAAAATAAAAAATCAAAGCAAAACTCACCGTTTCCCATTTTCTTTCCTTCCTTTTCTTTCTACCATCTTCTTCGTTCAGTCTCTGCTCTCCACCGCCGGCCTTCTCTGTGTTTTCCGGCGCCCTTACTATCTGTAAGTAAAAATTTTTGGTGGAGGCCCCCTAAAATGGGAGGCCCTAGGCAGCTGCTTAGGTAGCCTCCCTTTAGAGCCGGCACTGACTAATACCAAATAAAAATAAGACTAATGATGAAAGAAAGAGATAACACACATGTATATTAAAAAAAATTTTATATTTAGTATCGTAATTTATGTAATTTAAAATATTTTATGTTTTGTATACTATGCAGCATGCGTTGTGACATACTTAGTTCAGCTAGTAATCAGATTAAAGGGTGTTACAGAGAAATACTTTATCCCCACTACAAATTCTATGTCCTTCCTTTTTAAGTCCGTATATGACTTTTTATCTATCAGTTGCTTCCATGAGTCTGTCTCAAATGATTTTTACTTTTTCTTCAATATCTTTAATAATATCCGGACCTAAAATCTTATCTTCACTCAATTTTGTCCAGCAAACTAGAGTTTGACATTTTCTTCCATATAGAGCTTCTTATAGTGCTATTTGTATAATGGACTGATAGCTGTTGTTATATGTGAATTCTGTTAAGCTTAAATAATTTTCTTAGTTACCCTTAAATTCCATAATGCATGCTTATAACATATCCTCTAAAATTTTACTCACTAATTATGACTATCCATCTATTTGTGAGTGAAATGATGTGCTGAAAGATAAATGATTTTGACTGCAATTTATAATTTCTCCTAAAATTGTGACGTAAATCTTAGGTCTCTCTCTGAAATGATGGATGATGGAACTCTATGTAATCGCAGAATCTCCTTTATATACATCTCTGCTAATTTATTCAATGAGTAGTCAATTCGAACAGGTGAAAAATATGCCGACTTGGTTAGTCAGTCAACTATTGCCCACACTGCATCGTGTTTGTCCCTTGTCATTAGCAGTCCTGTGATAAAATCCATGGTCATAAAATCCAAGTTGGAATCGTAATGGATTGTAATAATCCTGATGGTACTTAATTTCTACTTTCACCTGCTGGTAGGTTAAGCATTTTGTCATATATTCTATAAATCTCGCTTTATTACTAGCCACTAATATAATATCTTTAAGTCTTGATATATCTTTGTGCTTTTGGGACACATTGCGTATGGACTACTATATGCTTCTTGAAAAATTTTCTCTTTGATGTCTCCAAACTTCGGTACCACTATTATCCCTTTGTAAAATAACACATTGTTTGAATGAAATTGATAATCTCCTTCTTGATCCTCTTGTGCTTGCTTCCTCTATTTTTTGACTTGTTTGTATTTTCTTGAGCTTTTCGAATTTGTTGTAGTAATATTAGACACACTTGCATTTCTGTAGCAAGGTTCCATCTTCTTCTAGTTTTAAATCTACTCTCATTGCGTGTAACGCTTGCAGAGATTTCCTATTGAGTGTGTCTGATACTATATTGGCCTAACCAGGATGATAATTTATTGGCCAACAATTGGATCCTCTTTTATTATTGCAGGTTGAGATCTTTTTGAGTCAATAAGTATTTCAAGCTCTGATGGTCAGTATAGATGTAGCACTTCTATTTTTGTGACAATGCATTATGTAAAGTCAAAAGTAACTCTACAACCCATGTCACAAATTTGGCTAACGCTCAAAAGATTGTGTTTGAGCCCTCTTACTAATAAAACATGATCAAGTTGAGCATCCTTGCCAATCTTCTTATTGCCAACAACTTTATCGGTGGCATTGTTGCCGAATGTGATGTGTCCACCATTCAATGGGTCTAAAGTTTTCACCACTCATATGCCTTGAGCATCCACTAACCATTACCCACTTGTTTTCCTCCATGGAGCTCCTTAGGCATACCTATAAAACACATCATGTAACATCCTGAAATCCGATAACTCCGAAGTATAAATAATTTAATGTACGGAAAGGAATAAGGGTCATTATTGAGAAATTATGAGAATAATATATCATAAAAGAAGGTAAATGAATGACAGAAAAACAGTAAATATGAGGTAAATAAAATGTAAATAAGGAAAGCAAAAGAGGAAGAAAAATGGTAAATATGAAGTAAATAAAAGTAAATAAATTATAAAAAAATAAATAAATGGTAAACGAAAAGTAAATAAAAAGAGAAATACGGAAATAAGTGAATTATACACGAGCTGTAACTAGAGAAATAAGGAAATCGAGTATAAACGTGCTATCCGACAAATGTAGATTCAGATGATACAATCCAGGCGTGTGGACTCGGAAGGATCACAGAGAAACTCGCCTAACCTCTGAAGTTAAACGTGCTCAGGTCAGAGTACGAGTTAGGATGGATGACCTCCGTGGGAAGTCGACCCTAAATACGTAAATTCGATAATATGAATTACAATAAGGCTACAGATAGGTGCCAACCGTACCCGGGAGGCAAAATAAGGCTTCGAAAGTTAAAAGGACCTAATAGGAATTTTGGAAAAAGTTAGGGACTAAAATGTAATTTGCTTAAAAATTATGTAAAACCTTGATAATATATTAAATATGAGATCTTTAGACTAAATGGGTTGCAATAGCTTAATTACGGTAGTTCCTAGGATCGTATGTTCGGAGAATTTCGTAAAAACACGAAAAGTAGGCTTACGCAAAATCTATTGGTTTAACTTGAATTTCGGAACCTAATATGGTTTATTTTGCAAAAGTGTAAAACACAAAGGTTGTTCCTTTATGTGTTAGTTAAGCGTAGAAATAAGAACCACCTAATTTGGGTTTATATATACAAAGTTTTGATGGAATTATTAGACAGTGCGCAGGCTGCCTAAGGCAGTGCGACGGGACCCGACGGAAAACGACTCCAATTATTATTTATAACTTGGATTGATCTGAAATTTGAATATGACATATATTTAGTGTCTAGGTTCATTAGGCATAAGAAGTGTCGAATTTGAACTAGTATACAAAAAGTTATTAATGACGGATAGCAACTAGGTATGGTGAAGACTTTAGAAGCACTTAATTAGGATAATTTGTCAAATAAAGGAGGTTATGCTTGGCCCTAAAGGAAAATTGTGGGATGAAGACACTTGGCATTATCTTATCCATTGAATTATTTCAACTTGGCCAAATAATAGCCATTGGATTAAAATTAAAATAAATCAAAATTTAATTAAACAGATATAAAGTTAATTTTGGACAAAAAATTGTCTATGGGGAAGAACAAACTCTCTCCCCTCTCTTCTAGGTGGTGGCCGGACCACCTTACAACAACAAGAAGAAGTATTTAATCAAGCTTCAATCAAATTATTCAAGGGGAAACATAATTTTAAGGTAAGTCTTCTATATCTACTTCCAATTTCTTCAATTGATCATTAGTTTATGAGATTTAATAGAGAACCAATTCTGAAATTCTAGGGTTTTAAAGGGGAATGATCAAGTAATTAAGACAAGATGATGAATTGGTTAAATAGAACTTGCAAGTTGATGAATAACATGAAAAGGAGCTGAAATATGAATTTTGGTAGATTTCTAGGGTTGAATGCGAGCAGGGTTTTGAACAGATTAGGGATGGAATCTAGGGAAGCTATAAAATAGAAAGTTGTAGATATATGTCTTAGATAATAATAGAAACTAGAACCACCCAATTTGAACTTGTGTAACAAAAGTTATGGCCGGAATAGTGGCCGGGGTGCAGGCTGTCAGGATCAAATAGGCTAACAGAACAGACCGGATTTTAACAAATTATTAGACCATAATAGAAACAGAATTTGAGGAAGTGCAAAACAAGAAAGTTGTATTTTTATATGTCTAGTTTATGCCTGTAAACCTATTTTTGCAGAAATTTGGTATGTAAGAAGTTATACCTAGATAACTGAAAAGTGTGTCCTATGCAGGTCCAGAATTAAAGATGAAATTTAGCTAGTAATTTAACTAAGTTAACAGCATAATTTGAGATTGTGATAGAAGACAAAAATGTTTCCCTGTATGTTATGAACTTTAGAAATTAGAACCAACTTAATTGGACTAGTAATGAAAGAGATATAGCTAAGAAGTAACAGGTATGCAAGCTGGAAGTTAGAAACAGGGCAGAACTGAAATTATAAATTTGGCCTATAATTTGAATATGTTAGTGACATAATTAGTGTTAGATCTGTTAGTTTGGAAATGTAAAATAATTGAATAGAAATTACAAATTATAATAATAATAAATTGCAGTAATAAAATTGCTAATAATAAATTATTGTAAAATAAAATTACAACTATAAATTGAAGATAAAGATTAAACCAAAATTAAACCTTGATATAGAAATGTAAGAGAAGGAAACCGAGGCATGTATGAACAGTTTCCTTAAGACGATTATTGTCTGCATAGGCAGTCATCTCCCAAGATACAACGGCTACAAAAGAGAACACAACCGTGACAAAATCTTATCACCGGAAACCTAAAGCTCTAAGTAGCCTGCCTTTGAACAAAAGAAAGGAAAAAAATTTTTGATAGCTTCAGAAAACAAAGCACCAAAAACAGGAAAAATTTTAAAAGAGATTTCATCTTTTTGTATGTGTCAAATCAGAAGGAATATCTTGGCTTTTATAGAAGGAGGTTGCACAGCAGGAAATTAATAGACATAAATGGCTATTCATAAATTGTCATTAAGGTGAAATTAAAACTTTATACAAAACGTATACCAGTTTTGAGAACAATTAAAAACCAATTTTAATTGCCAAACGTATAACATTTTAAAGGCAATTAAAACAGTTTTAACAATTGTCAATGTAAAGCAATTTAAATTAAAACTGACCAGTTTTAATTTATTATTCTGGATGGAAAAAAAATAATAGGCTCGTAATATGCCTTTTCCGGTCCAGCATTCATGTCTCGCACGACGTGCAGGTACACATTAATTTAGTTCTTTGTCCCTAGCTCACTTTGAGCTTCAATTTCTCATTCACCTTTAATCCAATTTGAGCGTATAATATACCGTTGGAAACGCAATTTTTCTGTTCAATTATTATGCTCAAAATTGACACATAGTCAATTACTCAATGCCATAAATATTCAACAATCCCCCACATGAATGAAAACTGAAAAACGATACGGAATTTTCAAAATTCGAAGTGGTGATAAGACTCTACAGTCAATATTTGCATAGGATAGGTAGGCTTCAACTTTTGAACCTTCCCTTGTGTAAGTATATTTACTTTACTGGCTGACTAGTAGACGCGATGTCCTTGAACTATTCTGCCGTTTGTGTAAATGATAACATACCACAAACAAATATCAACATAACACGGTTTTTGGTTCTTATTGTTATGTCCGTTATGGTCATGGACATCGCCTAGTTCTGCGAGAGTTTCAGAGAGCTAAGCCCCATTAGTCTCCTTGAACCGACCCCACTTCACTCTAACATAGATGACATCTTTTGTTCAATCTTTTAACACACAAAGAGTCATTAAAAGCATAGCTTAACCTTTTTCATATTTTATCATTGTTTACATCATAGGAATGGACACGAGGTTGAACCCCCATAGTGATTAACAAGGTCTATGCAATTAGGTTTTCCCATTGAACCAAGATCTTGGGATCTCCAGTCAACAAGGTTGGGTTTTCCTTCACATAGCTCCTCAAATATTCATAGGCTTCAGTCTCATTCCTTTCGATGCCTTAACAAACTGATCTCGATTTAAACCTTTGGTTAGCAGATCCGCAGTGTTTTCATTTGATCTTACAAAGTCAACAGAGATAACTCCCGTTGAGATCGATTGTTTAACGGTGTTATGTCGACGATGCATGTGTCTTGACTTGCCGTTGTACATAACTTTTTGTGCTCTCTTAATCTGCAATGAAACACATTTTCAAAGAATGAAGCGTCCTTCGATTCTATGATAGTGTTCTTATGAATCTCCAGATTTTTAGATTTACGCACAAGAAATACGTATTACTGTGTTCAGTATATCCAATGAAGATACAATCCACTTTCTTTGGATCAATCTTCATTCTCTTCGATAATGGGGCCGCTACTTTCACAAGACACCCCCACACTTTCTATAATTCATAAATGGTTTTGTCTTGTTTCTTGTGGGGTACCTTATTTAAAAGGTAATTAGCTGACAAAACAGCTTCCCCCCACATGTTCTAAATGAAGATCTAGTTAATTTTGTCTAAATACAAATTTCACATTAATGTTTTTATCAATTTCAATTGAGGGTATATGATTTAAATTAATTAATCGTCGCAGCAATTAATAATTTACATGTCCAAGTCTACCATGCCACAAATCGTATGACAACCATATAAGAGGAAACGTTATTCTTATTCATATAATTGGACTTACAAGAGACACAATTGAATTAAACATTCCATTACACTTGTATCCCTTGCCTACAAATATACCTCCTTTAGACAAAAAACATTTTAAGATTAGATTCTTCCTTATGTACAGAGGTTGATGTCAGATACATCTTGTGTAATTTCTTCCACAGCATTGGCCTCATTTTTCTTAGGACGCCTACAGTCTGAGGACTTATGTCCTGTCTTGCCACAGTTATATCATTTTCCGTTGAACTTCGATTTCTTAGAAATGCCTCATTTAGGTCCTATCTTAGACTCAGTAGGTTTCTTGCCTTTGTCTTTCTTGGAGTCTCTCTTGACCTCCACCACATTGGCCTTAGCTTCAGATTGACTAGAAGAAACAATAAGGTTCTTCTTTTCTAACTTCCGGTTGTCCTCCTCAATTCTGAGTTGGACTATCAGATCCTGGACTGACATCTCTTTTATTTTATGCTTCAAATAATTTTTGAAGTCACTCCATTCGGGTGGCAATTTCTTAATAATAGCAGCCACCTGGAAAGACTCACTAGTCTTCATTCTTTCAGCATGCATTCCATGGATTAACAATTGAAGTTCCTGCACCTGACTCACCACAGATTTAGAGTCAATCATTTTAAAATTTAGAAACTGGCCTACTAAATGTTTCTTTACGCCAGCATCTTCAGTACAGTATTTCCTATCCAAGGAATCCAATAGCTCATTTGCAGTACGTTTTACAAAATAAACTTTATAAAACTCATATGACAAACCATTCAAAATATGGTTCCTACAAATATAGTCTGAATGACTCCAAGCATCAACAGCCAACTGTAGAGAAGCATCCACCACTCCCTCAGGCACAACAGGAGGATCTTCTCTCAGATATCTATGCAATTGCATGCTGTGAGAAAGAACAACATCTTTTGCTGCCATACTTTGAAATCCACCCCTCCAGTGAATTTATCTGGTCTTTCTGGCATCGGCATAGGGTAAGACCCCGTAACAAGCCCAAATCCACTAGGCATCGCTAGCCTAGAGCTAGAGCCAAAAATTGTCAATCGAGGACCAATAAGACAACCTTGTCCATTTTGGTTTTCAGAAGCAGAACCAATAGGACCACTTTGTCCATTTTGGCTCTCAGCACCATTGTTGCCACCGTTAATTGGAACTAAATCAGCCATTTATGCAAATCCAAAATAAATAAATAAGCAATATTTTCTTTGTTCTAATAAAGGATCTGAAATAAAAAAATTATATCAGGTAAATTCCCAGGTAAGTGGAGGAGTCACAACGGTCTCACTTAAGTCCCAATTGCCTTAGACTAAATTTGTGTCGTTTGACGGAATTTACTTAGACATATAATTAATTATTTCACCAATATTTAAGCACACCAAGCAAGACTCTAGATCCACTAGATAATACTAGCCAAAAGCTAGAACCAGAGATCGCAATTTGAGAACTAACTAGTCCAGAGCCAACAAGACCAATAGGACCACATTGTCCATTTTGGTTTTCCAAATATAAAATTCAAATTTAACAAATAAATCCAAATAATAATTTTTGTATTATTGTCCAAACCGTTCCAATAAAATTAATCCAGCATTAAGGTAATACTGTTACGGTTTAGCTGCAATTTCTAAACAACACATAATCGTCTTAAGATTGTAGATCTGTTAGTTCAGAAATGTAAAATAATTGAATAGAAATTGCAAATTATAATAATAATAAATTACAGTAATAAAATAAAATTCCTAATAATAAATTACTGTAAAATAAAATTACAATTACAAATTGAAAATAAAGATTAAACCGAAATTAAACCTTGATATAGAAATGTAAGAGAAGGAAATCGAGGCCTGTATGAACAGTTTCCTTAAGATGATTATTGCCTGCATAGGCAGTCGTCTCCCAGGATACAACGGCTACAAAAGCGAACACAATTGTGGCAAAATCTTATCATCGGAAACTAAATCTCTAAGCAGCCTGCCTTTGAACAAAAGAAAGGGAAAAAAAATTTGATAGCTTCACAAAACAAAGCACAAAAAACAAGAAAAAATTTTAAAAGAGATTTCATCTTTTTGTGTGTGTCAAATCAGAAGGAATATCTTGGCTTTTATAGAATGAGGCTACACAGTAGGAAATTAATAGACATAAATGGCTATTCATAAATTGTTATTAAGGTGAAATTAAAACTGTATACAATGCGTATACCAGTTTTGAAAACAATTAAAAACCAATTTTAATTGCCAAACGTATAACATTTTAAAGGCAATTAAAACAGTTTTAACAATTGTCAACATAAAGCAATTTAAATTAAAACTGACCAGTTTTAATTTATCATTCTGGATGGACGAAAAAATAATAGGCTTGTAGTATGCCTTTTCCGGTCCAACATTCATGTCGCGCACGACGTGCAGGTACACATTAGCTCACTTTGAGCTTCAATTTCTAATTCATCTTTAATCCAATTTAAGCATATAATATACCGTTGAAAACGTAATTTTTCCATTCAATTATTACGCTCAAAATTGATACGTAGTCAATTACTCAATGCCATAAATATCCAACAATTCGATGTTATGGTAGAAGATAATATTGTGTATAAACATGTTAGGTAACTAGAAAATCAAGAACCACTTTATTCAGGCTTGTAAATAAAGAGTTACGACTAAGTGAATGGACTGTGTGCAAGAGGAAATTAATAAATGCTTGAGATATTGTATGTTGGGTTTTATTTATAGAAGTGTGAAATGAATTTAAATTCTATATGAGGAGTGAGGGTATAAGGAGGTTGCCGAAGTGTTTGTGGGAAATTTTTATGCAGGATTCAGTGAATAGTTGCAGTGACTATTCATGTTAGTCGCTGTTACTATTCACGAGTTTTTGAATGTGATCCGGAACTCTGGCGAAATTTCTGTAAAATCAAGAGCATAAAATGGCTAAGTATAAGTGAATTTCATAAAACTATTTATGAGTCGTAACATTCTGTTTGGGCCTCATAGGCTTAGAGAAAATGTTATGTTTACAACTTAAGATGTTAGATAGACTATAGGAAATAGGTTATGTATATTTTTACGAAAAGTACTTATAGCCGTAAAATCGAAAAATTACTATTCATCTGGTCAATTTATAAGAATGAAAATACGTAAGATATAGATGTGGAAAATTATCCGGTAACGCCAGAAAACTAAGTAAAAGAAATAGAAAAAAATTATAAGTACTTATTGGACTGACGTAAACACGTATCACAAACACGTCAAGAAAAAGGTTAAAATATAAATTAAGCATATTTTGAATATATAATTAACACGTAATAAAGCATCGTAGTGAATGAAAGACTAAATATAATTTCAATTGTATTTGCTAAGTTAGATTTGCGGGAAAAGATGCGAACGGACAAAGGACACTGAATGCAGCCGACAAGTAAATCGATGCTAAGTTAGGTTCGGTACTTTGCTTTTATTTATTGCATCTATATGTATATATACAATGATATGAACATGTGATACTTTGCTTGCAATGTTGTGCTATTGTTTGACATACTTGCTATCTGTAAATAATTAATATGTTTAATTTAACCGAGTAAAAGTAAAGTACCCACTAAGCATAATGCTTAATAAGTTTAGTATCTGCTAAACTTATAGATTTATGGAAAGACAAGAGGAACCAGAAGAATCAAGATAGCGTCAGGCTCACCAGGAACCGTAGAATGGCATATACTGTGGAATACAGATTGAAGACTACTGAAGCATTGGAAAGAGATAGAAGAATTTTATTATTCAGTGTTGTAATTAATGTAATATATGTTAAATTATTGTAAGCTATGTTCTATATACCATGTAATGTACAATGTAACACACTTTAGCTCGGCTAGTAATTAGTCGGGTTAAGGGGTGTTACACATCACTTGGTTTTAGGTACCCAAACAAATTTGGGTCCTTGGAGATTAGCAATTTGGTCCATGGGGACCAATTTCAAATGCACCTTATGAAACTAAAAATGTGTGTTTCTATATCCAAATTTCATGCAGTAATGACATTTTTTGTTAAATCTTCTAAATGATGCATGATTAGGTTTCCTTCTTTGAAACCTTTATTTGGGAACATAGGATTTGAAGCCATATCCATCCTTACTATGCTTGTTCCCACAAGTATGATGCACATGTCTCTCCTTTGGTTGTTCAACCATTGGAGCTTTCCCTTTATCCCTTTTAGGGATAGAGGTGTTACATTTTTGCACACATTTATTAGTCAATTTCCCAATTAACTCAACTTAAGAAGAACTAGAAGATGAGACAAACTTTATCTCCTTAGAGGTTTGACCAATAGTATAGCCTAAACCTTTGGTATCTTTATTATGACCTTTAGTCTGAGAGCATTATCAATGACTTGATTTCTCTCATAACTAGCTATAAGGTCCTTCATTTTTTTGTTCTCCGATAACACACTAGTACACTTCACAACAAAAACATTTAAGTCTTTCAATATCTTTATTCATTTCAAAATTACATTTTTCAATTGAGCATTTTTATCATCAATTTTTAAGTATTTATTTTTATACTTATTTTTTGATCTTAAGTATTTATCATATTTAGTTGTGGCTTTGCAAAGCCAATCCATCATTTCATCATCACAATCAATCAAAGGTATGTCATCACTATCATCAAATGAATCAATATCATGCTTAGAGAGAGTTTGAGAGTTAGAAGAAGAAGGTACCTCTTTGGAAGTTTCTTGGTAAGAGACCAAGCATTGAGAGGAGTCACCATCTTCATTTTCCTTTAGAGCAACAAAGGATAATTTTGCCACTTATTTGCTTTCTTCTTCTCCACTAAAGGAATCACTATCACTCTATGTGGTTTTGAAAGACTTCTTCCTCTCCTTCTTGTCTCTTCTAGTTTCCTTATCTTTCTTTCTCTCTTCCTTGTCCTTCTTTCTCTTGTCTCTCCCAAGCTTAAGATTGTCACTTCTTAGGTGGCCAACATTACTACATTCATAGCAAGTTGGTTCATCCTTAGATCTCTTCTTGAATTTCTTTTGAAACTTAAAATTCTTTCCAAACTTCTTGGTAAGGAAGGCAATTATCTTCTTATCATCTTCATCATCACTTGACTTATCCTCACTAGAAGATGAAGCTTCTACTTGTGGTACAGACTTAGGGTTCAAGAAAAGAATTAGAAGTATCTAGAACAGGAACACAAAATTTTACTAGAGAGAACTTAAAGAGTTCAGTTAGGATTCAACTGCCAATAAAACAAAACATGCATTATTCATCACTCATCCATCTATTTATACTAGTTTCCATCCAAAAATAACTGTCTAACTGCCTAGACTTTTAGAAACAGCCATTATTGTATTATTTATTTACATTCCTAATTTTCTCTCATATCAATACCCCTTACTCAAAAACATCCTTGTCCTCAAGGATGAAAATCAAGAAATCTAGTCTGAATGTTGTAGGCAAATTCCCATGTAGCCTCAGCTGGATCTGAATTTGAACACTGGATGAACCATTGAGTTATCACCCTGTTTTGTCTTTTAACTCTTCTTCTGTCCAAAACAACCAAGGGCATAGTGATCTCTGTAGGCATTATTGGCAGAGTAGAGCAAGCATCAGGGATAGGTGTAGAAGCGGGTTTAAGTAATGAAACATGAAAGACATCATGAAATGTAGTAGAATCAGATAGCTTAAGTTTGTAGGCTAATGCTCCCACTTTGTCTATGATCTGGAAAGGACCATAGTATTTATAGTGTAGCTTATGGTGGGCTCTAGGCAGAGTGAGTTGGATATAGGGTCTCACCTTCAAATAGACCCATTCACCCTTATCAAATTGCCTATCCTTTCTATGCTTTTCTGCCTGGTGTTTCATTTTTACAGCTGCTCTGCTGATGTGATGTTACAGCAGTGTAATCACATTCTCTTTTTGCTATAACATAGCATTCATACTAGCATTTGGTGAGTCATTGGAAAAATAAGGCAAGTGTAGAGGTGGCTGGTACCCATAAAGGGCTTCATATGGAGTCATTTTTATGGTAAAATGGTAAGTAGTGTTGTACCAATATTCTCCAAAGGATAGCCAAACACTCCATTGTTTAGGTAGTTCCCCTGTCATACACCTTAACTAGGTCTCTAGGCACCTGTTTACCACCTCTATCTGGCTATCATTCTATGGGTGATAGGCTGTAGAGAGGTTTAGCTGCACCCCTTGTAACTTAAAAAATTCTTGCCAAAAAGAACTTATGAATATAGGATCTCTATCACTCACAATGGTCTTAGGTAGCCTATGTAGCTTGTAAATATTATGTAGGAAGAGTTGAGCTACTAATTTAGCTGTATAGGGATGAGCTAATACCATGAAGTGAGTATATTTAGTCAATCTATCCACCAACACCATAATCACAGACTTGCTGTTGGACTTGGGCAGTCCTTCAATGAAATTCATGGTGATATAAGTAAACACACCTTTAGGAGTTGGTAAGGGCTGTAGCTTACCAAGCAGTGCTACTGCTTCATACTTGGATTGCTGGCAAATATGGAATTGTCTGATATAGTTCCTGATATCCTTGTGTAAACCCTTCTAATACACCATGGAGGATAGCCTTTTAGTGGTAAAGTTACAGCAGTTTGGTTTTTAGAACTTGACTTTGGCCAATAACCAGTTTCCCTTTTCTTCTTAATTGATTATTTTTCCATGATAGTGCTTATAACTGCCAGCATCTGTTGTCAGTGCTGCTATTATCTCCTTTAGGCCCTCATCAGTTTCCCATAACTCTGCAATAGAGGCCATTAGCTGGTCTAGCAGCAGGTGTACAATTAGAGCATGTAAACTGCCCTTAGGCAGTCTAGATAGAGCATCTGTTGCCTTATTTTCTGCCCCTTGCCTGTATTGTATCTCATAGTCATATGCTTGAAGGTTAATCAACCACTTTTGTTGAGCTGCAGTAGTGACTCTTTGCTTAAGCATGAATTTAAGGCTCTTATGATCAGTTCTTATAATGAAGTGTATATGAGAAAGATAAAGTTTCTAATGTTGGATAGCAAACATAATTGCTAACATCTCTTTCTCATAAATGGACAGAACTTGATGTCTAAGTGTTAGGGACTTACTAATGTAGGCTATTGCATGGCCTTCTTGCATAAACACAGCCCCTATACCCACACTTGATGCATCAGTCTTTACCACAAATGTCTTGGAAAAATCTGGTAGTGCTAGCATTGGGGCTCTAACCATCTGTTCTTTGAGCTTGTAGAAAGCTTCCTTTGCCTTTTCATCCCATAGGAAGTTGTCCTTTTTTAGTAGGTCTATTAAGGGCCTAGCTACGGTCCCATAACCAGCTATAAACCTTCTGTAGTACCCTGTCAATCCAAGGAAGCCTCTAAGCTGTTTCAAATTTACAGGTAGAGGCTAATCCTGTACTGCTTGCACCTTTTTAGGATCAGTGTGTACTCTTTTATGGTCAATGACATGACCTAAATACTCCACCCTAGGAGCTGCAAACTCACACTTTGATTTTTTTTGTAAAAAGTTGATTTTTCCTCATTACCTATAACACAGTCTTCGAGTGCAATAAATGCTCTTATTTGTTACTGCTATAAACCAGTATGTCATCAAAAAAGACAAGCACAAACTTTATCAAGTAGGGTTTGAATACATCATTCATGAGTGCTTGAAAAGTGGCAGGTGTATTAGTTAAGCCAAATAGCATAACTAAAAATTCATAGTGTCCTTTGTGAGTTCTAAAAGCAGTCTTCTCCACATCATAAACAAACATCATGACCTGTCAATAACCAAACCTTAGGTCAATCTTAGAGAAAATTGCTGCTGCTCGTAATTCCTTCAGCAACTCTTCAATAAGAGGAATAGGAAATTTATTTTTTACAGTGGCAGCATTCAAAGCTCTGTAATCTATACAGAGTCTCCACGATTTGTCCCTTTTCTTTACCAAGACCACAAGACTGGCATAAGGGCTGTTACTACCCCTGATTATGCCATTATTCAACGTCTCCTTGATCAATTCCTCCATAGCATTCTTTTGCTCTGCAGCATACCTATAAGGTCTCTGGTTAATTGGCTGAGTTCTTGGCTTCAGCAGAATCTTATGATCATAGTTCCTTCTAGGAGGCAGCCTCTTAAGCTCTTTGAAGATGTCTTTATATTTCTCCAACAGCTGCTGCAATTCATTCCATGACTCTGCCAATGGTTGTTTATGCACTTCCAGCTGTTCCTCCTTTGATGCTACAGCTTGGGATGGACTATTGTCCATTAGCATTAAATTGTAATCTTCTTTAGTTAATTCTTCCCCCTTGCAGCTTGTTATTGGCTTTAGGGATAATCCTCTCAGCTACCCTATTTGGCCTTGCAAGAAGTATTGGTTATTTCTCCATTTAAAAGCCATATTTAGCTTGTCAAAATTCTAGCAAATGTCACCCAACAACTTCAGCCACTGCACACCTAACACTAGATCATACCCTTGCATAGGTAACATTTACACTTTGGCCTTGCATTTCCCACTCTAAGGGTTTACAAATGTTGCTACATTGCAACTCATTTCCATCAGCCACTTCCACCCATAAACCTTTGATAGGGATTAGAGAACATTGCAGAAGTTGAGCTGCTTTTTGGCTTAAGAAATTATGATTGCTTCTAGAGTCAATCAGAACCTGTAATTTTTTCTTATTACATATTCCCTTAAGAACCATGGTCTGTCCTCCCCTGCTCCCCATAGAACATTCAAGGATAACTGAAACTTAGGGGGACTCATTGAAGCTTCATAATCATAGAATAAAACATTAGAATCTGAATCTGAATCTTCATCCTCCAGCACTTCCTTAATTTGCATCACATAGAACTGTCTCTTAAGACATTTGTGACCTGATGCATACTTCTCATCACACTAGAAACATAATCCTTTAGCTCTCTTATCATCCAACTGTTTACTGGTTAAGGTAGGAAATCTTTTTGAGGGATTATGTGAGGTTTTGGCTGTATTGGAGCTGGGTAGTGAGTTAGTTTGGCTGGCTATTTTAGTCTTTGATGGATTAGAGTTTTGTATATCAAGAGGTTTAGGTGGTTGTAATGTTTGATATGGCTGAATACTATTTATGTGATTGAGGTTGTGAAACTGGTATTTAGGTAGAGATCTCTTTTGCAAAGCATGTACAGTTAGTTCCTATAATCTTGCTAATGCATATGCTTCAGGTAAGGTTTTGGTTGTAACATTCTTAAAAGCATTTGGATCTCATCCTTTAATCCTGATAAGAAAAAACTCAGGGCATGTTTCTGAGAAATTACTACCTTAGGGAATGATTCATCAAATAGATTTAGGTAATTCTGTAGGGAATCTTCCTGCTTCAAGCTCCTAAGATCTGACAAGGGATCATCATAGGCTTGTCCGCCAAATCTGGCCTTCAAAGCCAATTCATAAGCTGTCTAATTCTCAAACAACTCACTACCTTGCACCTCTACCATTCCTTAGTGCCATTGAAGAGCCTTTCCTTCTAGATTAGCTCCTACCGCCCTCACCTTATCTTCTTCAAAAATTTCATCAATCTCAAAAATATAATGCACTCTCATTAGCCATCGGGCTAATCCTTCTCCATTAAATTTGGGAAATTTCATGGTAGTATGACTACCACTGAAATTCTGTGTGTTAGCAGTCTTGTGACTGCCATTGTGATTCCTTTCAGCATTAATAGGATTACTCAAATTCATTGTATTAGAAGCAGCTCTAAAATTCTGAGAATTACGTGGAGGTATCGTAGCACCTAGTGCTCTTAAGCCAGCAATCAATTCTTCAGCGATCCAAATCTAACTTCATTTGACTTTTTCGACACCAGAAACCTAGCTTTCAGCTCGCCAACACTGGCTGAGATCATCGCCGCCATTTCCTTCTTTATCTCATCATTCAATCTAGTGTTGTGTGCCATGAATCACAGCTCTGACGCCAATTGGTATAGACTTAGGGTTCAAGAAAAGAATTAGAAGTATTTAAAATAGGAACACAAAATTTTACTAAAGAGAACTTAAAGAGTTTAGTTAGGATTCAACTGCCAACAATACAAAATATGAATTATTCATCACTCATCCATCTATTTATACTAGTTTTCCTCCAAAAATAACTGTCTCACTGCCTAAACTTCTAGAAATAGCTAATATTGTATTATTTATTTATATTCCTAATTTTCTCTCATATCAATTTGCTTCTTTCCCTTTTCACCAGCCTTGGGAGCAATAGATTTCTTCTTTTCACCTCTTTCCAAGGCTTGCTTTTGTTGATTCCCCTTGTGGAGAGTGATCTCCCAAGATAGGAGTTCTCCTATGAGCTCTTTCGTTCTCATCTTGTTGAAGTTATGACTTTTTTTAAGGACAACATGAAACCATCCTATCACTCCGACAAAGCTCTCAATATTTTATCATTAACTCCTTGGGGAGAATAGTGTTTGCCCAATTTCTTTAAGTTGGTGACCATGGCAAGTAAGCGATTTGCCATGCTAGTGATGTTTTCATTATCTAATCTCTTGAAGGTCTCATATTAGAAGATTACGGTGAGCTTCTTATCATCTCTTACTTGTTCAGTACCTTCATGATAATTCTCCAAGGTATTCCACATTTGTTGTAGGGAAGTGCAATAGACGATTCTACCAACTTTTTCTGTTAACATGCAACTTATGAGTACGGTCATACATAAGTTGCTTCTTGTGAAGTCCTTTCGATAATCATCTGTCCATTTCTGTCTTGGAGTTAAAATTTCAATTTCATCTTCATCTTGCATTGTGGGGCCTTCAACTCTTCCACCATACTCCCATAAACTTTGGCTTTCCAACTATTTTTCCATACAAGCTTCCTAAAATGGAAAATCAGTTCCATCAAAGTAGGGCTTAAGAGACTGATGATGAATCTCTTGATGTGTTGCCATTTAGATCTACTATTGCAATGAAGCTTGAATAAGAGAACCTGCTCTGATACTAATTGTTGGTCCCTTGGCAATTAAGATGGGGTGAATTAGTGTCCTTTTAAAAATTAAATTTGGTGGACAAATAGAAGGATTTTATAGTGGTTTGGTTTAACTCTTGCCTACATCCACTTCTCCAATTCTCCCTAGAATTGGAATCCACTAATTACAAGAAAAATAGCAGAGAGTTTACAAGTTCACCTCAAACTTAAAGTTTATAGATCATCTAAAATATTACAATAACTCTTAATAGAGTTTAAAGCTCACTATTAAACTGATGCAACTAACAATGAAGGGTTTATTGCTCACCCAACTAACAAACACTTAAAATAAATAAAAATGATTAAATGAAGATTGAGTTCAATAAAGTTGTTGGAATATTAATTTTAGTAGTTATGTGACCTTATTAAGACAGTTTAAGTGGGTATTTTTACCCACATTTAATAAACTAGCCATTGTACTTTTAAAAAGATTTCTGCTTAGAAGTTCATGTGCAAGTTGTGAGCATGACATTTGTCACAGGCACGACCCCTCGCAGGGATTTCTTCAACGGACTGTAACGGCTACCTGTTGTAGCAGCTTTTCATTTAATGCACTAGCCATTAGCTCTAACCTTGGTACCGCCGCGAGCGTGACATAGTAGCAAGCACGATCTAGTAGTTTGATCTTGCAATGGTCATCTGATGTGGGTATTGCGAGTAAGGCTATAGTGGGAGCGAGTACGACTTCAACGCGTGAATGCTCCTAATCTTTGCGAAGCTTTGGTTGCGGGCGCTTGGAGGTTCTCTGGCACTTTTGAGAACTCTAAGTGAATTCAATGTGTTTTAGTCGCAAACGTATCTTCTATCTCGTGCACGATAACTTTACCAGGATTCTTCTTCACTTCGCGATACCTATGTCTTAAGCGTGATGACCTCCTCTGTAACTTTTCAAACTTCACAGAGAATTGAGGTCAAGCGCGATGACTTTGCTAGAAACAAAGCTTCATTCTTTTTACATGAATTTTGACTTGTTTTTCTTTGGCTAGTTTCTCATATGTTGGAATAACATTTAAACACTTGACTTCACAATTCGAAGTAATTTTGTCAAATGATCAAAACATAGCGATTTTGATATACTTAGCACAACAAAAGCAAGCGAAGCACTATAATGAGCATTAGAGTAACTTTTTTATTTTATTTCATCTGTCGAAGTGTAGCAATAATAGAGGCAAAGTACTAACGACTATTTCAAAGTAGAAAGATGTAGTGTGATTTTTTATTCGTTAGTGTTGATGAATAGGCCACCGGTAATTTAAGAAAAAGAATTATTTCATTTTAAGTAGAGATCATGGACGGCTACTGGTCAGAGGTAAGGTATTGGTTGGCAATGAAGGTGTTGGTCGCAGCAAGTAAAAGCAAGAGTGGATGTAAGAGAGAGAGAGAGAGAGAGAGAGATAAGGTTGAGAGAGTGTTTGTTGTGTATTTTAATGAGTGTTAGAGATATGAGAGAGATGAGGGTTACGGTTGCTGCTGATTAGGTTTATAAGTATTATTCTTTTTAATTTATAGAAAATGATGTCGATTGAATGCCCTATTCCTGCTAGAGCTCTGGCTCATTTAATAAACAAGCTTTGAAAGCTGGGCTTGAGTTTGGCTCATTTAAATTTTAATCTCGAATTGAATCAGGCTTTGTTGGAATCGAGCCACAAATGTCTCATGAACATTTTGGCTTGTTTATAACCCTAATGGTATGTCACTACCACTAGCCTTCTAAAAAACCTAATCATTTCCTTCATTGTCTTTCTGATTCAACTTCACAGTCATTCGGCGATGCCGTACTAGGTGGAGTAAATTTCATTTCATAGTCAAGGTTTTTTGTTTGATATTTGTGCTTCCAAACATTAATCAGAGCCATGTTGATCTCTAGCTTCACAGTCTCTGTCAAAATGTTCTACTCTTCAGTTTTTTATTTGATTTTTCATTCCATTTTATGTTTGATTTTAGTTTTGTTGATACTATGAGTAACTTATGAGTAGCTGTTCAATTTTATTTTTTAATATTTCAATTTTTGTTGATATTGTGATCAAATATGAGAAAACAGTTTGCTATTTTTTTATTATATCAATGATTTTTTTAGCCTTATATATACAATTCTCTAGGCAACTAACTAAGAAAAATAAAAAATCAGATACGAAGATTACTATTATAATTAACTTTAATTTTTGCTAAACAAACAATATATAAAATTGATATTTAAATATTTATCAGTATATAAAATTAATATATATATACCTATCAGTATATAAACTTGATTTTTGCCAATCAAACATTATATGAAATTAATATGTATATACCTATTAGTATATAAAATTAATTTTTACTAAACAAACAAT